>WTSP01009359.1:0-35840 GCA_025331215.1 Actenoides lindsayi | reverse complement strand
ATTAAAGCTGTTCTAGTTTCCTTTTCTAATCGCTAAGTCTCTCTCCCTTATTCCCTTTCTCTTCCCCTTTGGGGAGGAAGGGGTGTTAGTGGAGAGCATCTGTTATAGATCTAAGGAGCCTCCCTGATCCTAAACCATGACAAAAATGTAAGAGCGTGATGGATCTGAAATGACCTTGATGGCATAAATTTCTTCCTTTTACATCAAGCTTATGCTGTATCACAAAAATACACAAGCCGGAAAGGTATCTATAATTTAAGAAAACATCACTCTCTTCCAGATACTGCACTTCTAAGGAACTGCTCTATATCAGTGAAATATTGAGCTGAATCTTAACAGGTAGTGTGAAGGAGGCATCTCCAGCACATTGCACTCCCTGATAGGCACCACTTGCCTGGTGACAGTAGGTGCAACTGCAGTGTCCTTTCTCAGCTCTTTCATGATGCCCTGCTGCTCAGAAGCTTCCTAGAGAAACAATCTCTGCCCACCATGCAGGCATGAAAAATCTGTTTCTCCTCCTAATGAAGTACATGGGTTATCTTTGTGTGCTTCAGCCTGCCATACCCCAGCTAACTCCGTGGGAAAGCCTCCTTCCGCAGCCCAAAATTTCAGTTCAATCTCAGCCCAGTGGCAGTCAAAGTCTCTCTCAATACCTCTTTTCTTCCCTGCCTACCCCTAGTATTGGAGTTGCACTTTCACTTTTGATTCTCATTTGGGGTCTGCTTCATTTCTAAACCAATGAGGGTGGCTACAAAGTAGTTTTGGACTAAGCATGAAGGACTATAAGATGGTGTCTGAACAGTTTAGGGGAAGGGTATAATACTCTGATCAAGCAGGTGGGAGGCTCTAAAGCTGCTTCTCTCTAGGCAAACTATTTCAAAATACCCCAGCAAATGGGGGCTGACCTACCTCTCCCATGTTTGAAGATAAAACTATTACAGCAATCTCTGGACTGTAGATCATGTTCATATTGGTACATATCATGTATAGGTATGCTTCTCCAACAGCAAGCTTAGGAAAAGTCAAACATTTCAATAATCTAAAAATTTAGTAGATATAGCTGAACAACATAGGAATGAAACAAATGTTTGGAGTTATTAAATGCAATATGTTGGATGGCTACATGCTAGGGTCTTGGAAGGCTGTTAACAGTAGCTTCACATAAAAGCCTTGGGCAGTTTTGGTGCCTGAGGATTTAGATTTGGAAGAAAATCCCACAGATCTGGCTTTGTTGGAATAAGTTTGCATCAGTGTTCAACACAGAATAGAACACTGTAATTTGGCAGAAGCACAGCACTACGCATTTTATTTCAGGACATTTCATTTTATGTCTGTGACAATTTAAAAATAAAAGCTGTGTATTTTTGGAGGGGACTTAAAAGCTAGTGTTGAAAATTTGTAATTCAGTCAAAAATATTTTGGGATAATGTTTTGTGCTTTCATGGTTAATCTTGAATGCATTTATGTTCATATCCAGCTCATTCTTTTTCATGTGCATAGTGTCTCTTTACTTGATCAGCAAGAATCAACCTTTATAATTTTGGAGAAAAGCAATGATAGAAAGAAATGCTTATCTCCTGTTTCTCTTTATGTGTTACAATTGCTATAAAATACTGTCTTGAGCTACAATATTGCAGATAATAATACAAAATGAGCTATCTAGAATGGTTAATTCATCTAACTTTCTAAATCTGTCCTTTCAGGTAAGAAGCTTTATATCTAAGGGGACAAGCCTGAGGCATATTTTATTGTTATAAAACCTAGTTTAATACCACATAAAGTTCTAATATTTCTTTTGAATCTCAGTAACTTTAATTTTAAATTATTTTAAATGCCTTGTTTACTGATGAAAAATCGTTATATTCAGGCTGTTTCAAATGGATTTAAAGAATTCATATGATTTATCCTTACATTTGATGCAATAACACACTCTGTGGAAAAGTGGTTCACAACTTTGACATTAATCATGTTTGTATGTTCTTTAAACACTAATCTACCTGAAATTTAACAGATTGTTCCTTATCCAAGTCAATTTAAAAAAATGCATCTAAAATTAGTGCCTCACCTGAACAGGCTGTTTACGTCTTCTATTTGAAGATCTAGCTATTTATTGCCTTCCTGTTTAAATAGTATTTGGTGTTAAATAAGTCCTGCTTGTTGACACAGCATAGATAAAGTCCTGCAGGTGGAGACAAATAGTGTTTTGAAAGGATCTGCACACATGTCTATGGTGCTGTAACTTTTTAAAATATCTTTGATATAATATAAGAAATGCTGTAGAGTAACTGACTGGATCTAGCAAATATGGGCTTCATATAGGACACCAACCCTGATGAGGATGCAGTTTGGTAAGGTAAGGGGAGTCTTAGCAACAGATCTTCATGGAGAGTCCTGCTCTAGGCTCAGTTGTTAGCAGGTTTGGACATGTTGCAGTCTTTGATTGGCACATATTGAAAGCATAGGTACTTAGATACATATACCTAGGTGAACTAAGTATCTGGAAAGTAGCTGAAATTGAAGCTTGTTTGGCTCAGAATAGCAACTGAAAATTAATATGTGAGAAGTTTACTGATTAAAGTAGACTTTGATTAAAATTAGGGAAGACACTGCTGAAGCGTGAATTATTTGTGTCACTATAAATGTAGAGAATTAATGTTGAAATGGCTGTGTAAGGAGGGAAGTTGTTAATGAAAGCTATACATTTTGGGATGGTATTTCAAACTTTTAAAAGTTCCCAACCTACTGATTCTAGTCCAGGGAAATGTTTCATTTTACTCCTGCAGCCTGTTTTATCAGAAGTTACCAATACATGTCCTGTAACTCTTGTTTCTTGCACACATAAACACGACAGAGGCAGCTACATGGAGTTATAGATCCACTTACTTCAGTAGCCAGTCTCTGACAAGCCTCCAAGGGTGGATGCAAGGTAAAAAACAGAAGAACAAGGAAAGAAAATATGATGTATTTTGAGCACCCTCCCCAAATCTATGACTCAGGAGTAGCTTCAAGAGTCTTTTTGCCTCTAACCAACAGAATTTGGTTTAAGAACAAACACACTCTGCAAAGCTTTGGAGAAAAACTTGATTCTCATTTTTCTTTCCTTACTTTGAAGTCTGAGTTTAATCTTTTCTTATGGAATTGTTGACAATCCTTTTTTAGTTAGTTAAGTATTTTAATAAGGATCACGATCGTTTAATCTCATTGCTACATTACGATGTTCATTCTGAGCTTTACAATGCTGAAAAACACTGAACCTAACAACTTCAGTGCACTAATATAGATTGTGGTAGGACACATTTGTAGGCGGGTCAATAGGACTCTTCCACTGTCAATATACCTCAGCAAGTACGGGAGAAGAAATGAAGAAAATAAATGTTCCACTGACAACTTGGTGCAGCTAATACATTCTTTTTTCCCTTCTGTGTTTATTTTTCTGGATTTCTCCTCTGTGCATTTCATGTTTGTTATTTGATCTGTGATATGGCTGCAAGGTACGATGGTGTGCTGTGCACACTCACCTTAGCTTGCACTGAATGAACTATCAGCTCTGTCAAACTGGGACTCTTCCTGGATAAGTGTATGCATCTCAGTAAGATCAGTTAGCCAGCAGGGAGTATTTGCTGCTTGGATGTTTCTGTGTTTTGTTACTTCATACTTGCAGACATCTAACAAATGAGACTGATCAGTATTTTAAAATAGGCTGCATTGTGTATTCTGTTTTATTATATTTACTTGCTTTCAGAAGGGAATCTATACAGGACAAAATATAAATCCATCATGCTACAATTCAATTATTTAGTTAAAATCATGCTTCTAGTCTCAACAGATGGGAAAGAATTTGGTACTTAGGTATCACCTAATTCAAAGCTCAGCAGACATATTTTGATTTATAACAGCTGGTGTCAGGTTAGATCTCTGACCTGAACCTGTACTTCTAAAGAGTTTGAACATTTCAAGCTTGCACAACTTTTAATAGCATCAACCCCATGACCTAGAAATACAAATATACTTTGAACAAAAGTGAGACAAAGCACAAGAGTGAAGAAATCCTACATCCATAGGGAGATTCATATTGCATTTTTCTCTTTTGCAATGCAAGTATTTTTAATCCTATAAAAATCCCAAGTGATTGCAGTGTGTTGAATAGGTATACATAATTTTCTGAGGGATCAAGTCCTACAGAAAACAAATGATGGAAAGGAAAAAGATTAGAAACATGTTATTTTGCAGAACTGGTTCCCCATGAAAGGTATTGAAAGCTTCTTGGCTGTTTGGGATGCAAGCATATGACTGCAAACTGCAAAACTGCAAAGCAAGTTAAGCTGGGAAAGCTCTAGTGAGAATTTTCAATACCAGAACTGATATATAAAAGTTGGTGTTTACATGTTTCCATCTGTCTTTATTTCACCAACCACATGGTTTGGCAACAAACAAACTTCTGACTCTTTTTTTGTTCTGTTGTTTAATGTATCAGAGTGTATGTGCCTATATTACCTAGAGCTTGTACATTAGGCCTTTTAAATAGCAAAATCTGTTCCAATAAATCAAGGCTTCTCTAACTTAGCTGGACAGCTGGCATCCCTGGTTATGGCTTTAGAGGAAATTTGAAAACATCTGTGTCTGATGAATTACCATAAATGTACAGTGGCTCCTGCAGCAGGAATAGTTCAGAGGTACTGATAGCTGGTAATAAATAATTAATGAGCACCAAAGTAATATCTTTCTTTTATTGCTGGAGTTAGAGTGAGAACACAGTGCAAGCCATAAATCAAACCTTTCCTTAAAGTTAGTATTTTCCATTTATCTGGCTTTTTGTGCTGATTACCAGCCAGAACAGCTCAGGCAGTGCAGAAAAAATGGTCCCCATCTTGCACCTCCTAGTGACATCTGTAATCCTTACTCAGCTGAATAGTCTTCCCACTTAAGACAAGGGGAATGCTTGGATGCTCAAGGACTCTTCCTACATGCAAGATTTGCAGTGTGGGTGAAATGATTCTGTTCCTTCTCTCAGTACTTCTGAAATATTTCAGTGTGTAGACAGCTCAAAAGTCAGATTTCCCTTGTTTCTGCCTTGTCATTTCTTGTTTACATAGTGCGTGTTTATGAGGGTAGAAAAGGAACTTTCAGAGGTTTTTTGATAATGACTGAGGTAAGACTGAAGAAGACTCTGAACTGCATGGTTCCATAAAATATTTCAGTTGCCAAATGTATTGGTGGCAGAAAGTCAGCTGATCATGGTTTGGCGGTATGTGCTGCCAGATGCTTGTGTATATTGTTCCATACAAGGAGGGTTACATTCCTTCGGTATATTGAAGCACTTCAAATTGTTTGATGAAAATGAAGTATTCAGGTTTTTCCCCCCCAAAATATGTACTTCTCTAATGTTACAGTAAGGATTATGGACAAGAAAGATTGATTTTCCTCAGATGGAAGTCACAATGATGTGACTTAAGCCCTTTGCCTTAAGCTTTTTCAAGTATTTATTCTTAAAGGAGTCTGTGTCATCAACCTTAAATTTTACTGTATTGCAAATCTGTTATTCCTGCTAACTTCAGCAAAGCTGCTCACAAAGTAACATACTGTGGTCTCACACATCTTTAGAGAAATTCCTTACTTCCCTCTAACATCTCCTCCTCTTCTCAAGGAGCAGGTTGTACATTTGTGCTCCAGCCTGAGCACAAGCTCCTGCTTGTCCCCAGAAAAGTCTGCCATTCTCTGACATAACATCAGCTGTCAATTAGATCTTTTAAGAATCTGTTTTGAAAGAATAGAGTTCTTTCCCCATTGAGTACCTCAAGATATTAAAAACTTCTGCTTCATTGTGGCTTCTTGGTACTGTCCATATCATCTCTGAAGGATTTAGGAAGTGTTAATAAAATGGTACGCTCTAGCAAGATGATGAATGCTGTTAAAAGCTTATTAATAAGCTTTAATGCATTCATATTTATGGGTACATATGTTAGGGGACTTGATTTTTTGGAAAGGACATGTGAGTTACTCTGAAAATTCTATTATATTCCACAGGCATTAGTTTGAAGTGTACTTTCCCTGAGATCTTTGCTAATACTCTTTGGAGCAGTTCCCTTCAAACTGCCAACTGGGGATGGAGCCCATAAAAAAACCAAACTGAAATTGTGCTGTCTGCTTTCTGCTAATAGAAGGACACTGGGAGCATCTGTAGACTGTTTTCATTTGAAGGTCACATGAAAAATGGTAATTATTGCTCTTTTTTTTTTTTCTGACATGAAGCCCAAGTTTGATACACAGCTGTCATGGCCGTTAACATGTGTGCCTCAAATTTCTACTCAGATTTCCTTACTTTGTGTTTTGCTTTTGTTCATGGAAGGAATCCTAGTGCAGAGGTGATGTGCTAACTGGTAGCTGGTACAGGTTAGCTTTTGTGAATAACCAAGGACACTAGGAAAAGGCAGTTACTACAACTGGCAGGATGACAGCTCAGGAGAAGCTCCTGGCTGAATGAAGCAAAAGCAGAGGTGGAAGTGAGCATGGATGGTTGGAATCCTAATGGAGTAAGACACCTAGGAAAATATCTTCATAAGAACTGTTTATATGCTGGCTTTATATTTACTTATTTAAGCATAATGCAGGTTTCAGGTGCTCAGATTTTTTAAGGTGGCTTAGGGAAATCAGTTGAATTTTTACATATATATGTGGTAGCAATATCAAAATTAGACCCCTCTATTTGCATAAATTTGCTTGTGATGGAGCTATAAAAATTAAACAAGAAATTCACATGTGTTTCTTCCAGAAGTAGCAGTTCTGAGTAAACAGCAGTGCTTAAAAGTGTGCCAGATTGTAAATGAAAAAATAAATCACAGCCCTTTAGGTTTGCTAGACAATGGCTACTATTGGTTCACTAAAGTAACCCTGGTTTCACCCACATGAACACCATGAGAATTCATCCTGCTGTTTTACTAATGGGAATTGATTGTGTAACTATTATAGATGGTTTCAAAATCCTCTACTCATGATGAAGAAGGCCCAAAGCTCAAAAGAATGATGCTCTGACATGTATTGTAGCTGGGGAATGCCTGGCAAGGCTGATTTCTTAATAGCTATATACAGCTTCTGCATTTCTATTATGGACATGTCATTCATATAGTGACAGTACAGAGGACAGACAGGAAAGGCAAAGAAGTGTCAGAGAGTTCTTAAATTAAAAGAGCTCTATGACACGTGCCTGGAAGTGCTATTGCTCTAGGTAACAAAACTGCTTTCAGCAAGGGTTAGGATATTTCCTGAAGTGTGTCACTAATTGACTCGTGCAACATCTCTTTATGTCACAGCAGTTCACTCACTGCCCTGACTGTGAGAGTGGGAGCTACACTGTGTGAAGTATCAAAATGCTTCAGATACTAGAGGAGCCTTTTGTGCATGACAAACATAGATAGGACTTCTTTCTCTGATTCATTGGGCATGATGGCAGAGGCTTCACTGAAAAAAAGAAAGAAGAAAGAAGAATAAACAGTTTGAATCAAATGTAACTGCAGAAACAGGAACCCTTGGAACATACTCAGAGCTTCCTAGGGTTGCTGGGAGTCTTTTCCTTGGTTTTAATGAGCACTGAATCAAACTGTTTTTCTTCTAATGTGTTTCCCTCTTGCTCCAAATTTCCTTGCCAGGAAGGCTCTTTGAGGCCATGATTGCAGAAAGTGTTCTAGACAGCACATATACATGTTCACATATTCACTACAAAGAAAAATTAAACAAATATTGAAACTCTTGATTGTCATCAAATATGTTTGAAATGCTGTATCATTAACCTCTGTAACTCTCTGATACTTAGCAAAACTCTCAAATTTATATGCCATCATAGTACGATATGGGATATGAACCTACTTTAACATTTGTAATGGACCAGTTCAATCAAATTACTTTACTGTGCTGTTCAGAGCCCAAAGCATCAAAAAATTTACAAATAAAAAGGAAGCTACAAATAAAGTGACTTGTGATTTTTACTTTCCATGTATCTCCTGTTGATATGGAGCTTATTCGGGATATGATGGTATTTTCAAATTTAAATATCAATAAGTAGTCATTTAAATCAATATTCTGATGACCAAAATAAAGGACTCTGGCTATCAAAAATGAAAAAATATTTTTAATGCATTATGGATTGTTTGTTTATGTCCAGAACTCCCAAGCAATGGCTTTGTGCACAGACTCCATTTTTTGTGTGAAAGACAGTTCTGCGTCTTCACTTAAGGGCTCTAGGAAGCACTAGCCATTGGTTCTGAACTTGTACTCCTTCAGGTTCAGAAATATTCATGTTTGAGCACATACAGGGAGAAAAGTCTGGTTTTGATGAAATTAGCCTCCATTCACCTTAACAACCAATAAATAGGAAACTTGCCCTCTGTAATTCATGCTATGTGTTACAACCAGGTCAGTACCTGAGGTACATGCTCCAGCAACTGGCCCTGTTTAAACTGGTAAATTCTCAAGATGAAATGTTTTTCTGCTAGTCCCAGGTTTAAAAACTCAGCCATTGTCAACATTTTGTTCTGTAGAGTGTTTCAGATACTCTTCTCTTTAAGCAATTATACAACCCTTGGGAGTTTTTTTCTGATTTCCCATTATAGGCTTTCTGTTAGCCTTTGCCCAACAGGATTTATATTCTCACTGGTACTGACATTCTACATGTTGTCAAGTGACTGCGTAAGCATTATAAATAAAATCACAAAGTCTCCAGAGTTTTGTATCATTTACTAGGTGAAAATTAACAGAAGTACATCTGTCATTGCCTGTGCAACAGGATATGTGAATTGACGCTCTCCTAATTGCTATGAAAGCTGACAATACTAATCAGGGATTTGTTAGTAATCACTAAAAAGCAATGTGATGTGATGTCACCCAGTCTAATCCCCAAATTTATTTCCTGCCCATCTTCTTCATGACTAGTGTCAAGTTTGCTAATTGTTCATCTCTCTCTTATCTCCCTTTACTCACCTGCTTTTTTTATTCTTTTGAATATAATCAGAAGTCTATTATTACTGCAATTAACTGAAGCACCATGAAAGAGTGTGTAAGGCAGTTACCCTATGGCAGACACTAACAGCTTTTATCAGGTACTTATACATCATTAGCAATACTTACAGCATGTTTCTAATTTCTCAGAGTATGGAAGGTGTGAGTTTGCATGGCCATATTGTCAGGAGATGCTATATCAGTAGTGCATACGAGACACAGCTTTAGGCTTATGATCATAAATGAAATCCAGACATGAGAGCAAGGACAACATTCATCAGTACAGATAATTTCTTCAGGTAATTCTAGTTGTAGATGAGTAACCTGCTCAGCAAACACTACTTGAAGAAGCAAAAAGTGTTTAGACTCTGAGAAGGACATCATTAGTTCTAGGAACTGCCAAATCTGATATCTCAATAGGGGTGAGGTTGCTGAAGTTCCATGTACAGAGGCTTAGTCAGTAATGAGGCTGAGCATGTGTTCCCGGAAGGTTTGTGTGCACACATACACAGTACACATGTATATATACTCACAGTCAGCCACACAGATTAACACAGAAAAAAACCAAACTCTAGCATGAACAGCACCAACACTCTCATCCTGTTCCTTTCTCTGGATGATTGGGACAAAGACCTTTTACTGGGAAATATATTTGTTTGTTTGTTTTGGTTTATATATGTATATATGTATGTATATGTGTACAATGTGAATCACAGATGTCCCTGGATCCCCGTCTCCCTGGCTTCTGGCACCTGGGCATGTGAGCCCTTGTGGCACTGTCCTGGGTTTGGATAGGATAGGGTTAATGCATTCAGCCCCACTCAGTTGCTGGAGCTCAAATGTACACATGTGTTCATGCATGCACACACATATGCACCCTGTATCCTTTCCATAACTGGACTTACATGTCCAGTCTACTCACAGTCCAGGCCCCTGTATCCCCTGGACACACAATTGCCTTGCACACAGAGACACACACACATGTAAGTGCAATGGTGGGTCCAAGACTAAGGTCCTTAGAGTAGTCAATTCCCAGGCACCATGGTATCTCCAGCTGCTGGTGTCGACCTCTTGGTTCCTCCAGTAGCCTGTCTGCAGACTGCTTTATTCTCTCCAGTATCCAACCCAGGCTTATAGCTGCATCAATATGTGGTTCCTAAGCCACTTATCCTAATCACCAAAGAGTTACATGTGATGATTACTAGTGATTATGCACTAACATTTACATTCACACAACATGTCCTATGGCCTTTGTAGTTGCTGGCACCATGGTATGTATGAACTATGGTCTGACTTCCAGCTGTTGACACTCAGACCTCCATACTCACACATGCACACAGAAGAGATGATCTCCATACTCACAGAAATAATTAGCATAGGAGTTTAATAGCAAGACAAACTATTGAACAGGTGAACATCACAGCCAGGCCAGCAACCTGTTTGCTTATGACTTTATTCTCCTATCCCTCTCTTTCCCTGCACTTTTTCTTCCTCAGATCACCACTTATCCCTTCTTTTCCTGTCTTTAGCTTATCCCCTAAAATCCATGTCAAATACCTTGTTTAACCCTGAACTGCTCTTCCTCTGCATTGCATAATGAGCCCCATACTCAAGACAGTGATCCATTTAGTTTGTAAGGTGATCAAGACAGTCTCCCATGTTGACTGGTGATGGTGGGTGCCAGTCCCAGCCCATGGGTTGATCTCTTTCCTGAGATACACTCAGAAGGCACTGGGACATGATGTCTCTTTTGCTGATTAGGTTATTGCCGTTATACCTCTGTGCTTTTTTGTGTTTGTGGAGATGAGCTTTTAATCACAAGAAAGGTTAAAAAAATTAAAGAATATATATATATAACAATCAGAAAATTTTTAGCTAGTTTGACTAGCTAACAAAGTGAAATTATAGTCCATACCTTCAGAAGGTGCTGATGAGTGTTCCACAGTAGCTATATGCTTTTCCAGACTTTCAGACTAAAACTAGGAAGTAATGCTGACTGGGAAAAAGTGCCCTTTCAAGCTGCTGAATCCTACTTGTCCAGACAGATTAAGGGTACTTTTTTTGCTTCTGATACAGTGTGACCATCAGGAGCCATGATGCTCAATACATCATAACATACCCCTGTGCAAAAAACCAAACCTCTCAGCTGTCTTAAACTTCTATATTATTCTTCTGCACTGCTTTTGCAGTAGATGAAACATTGTCCCATGTGGAATTTTTAATATCTAGTCTGTGTCAGCATCAAAAGCATGCTAGAATGGAGCTGAAAGGAAAAATATTTTACAACCAATCTGCAGTTAAAACCTTGATGCATAATCATTCACAGTGAATAGGATTTGTTCTTGCAAGCCTTTTTTTAAAGCACGTGTCTAGATATTATCTGTACTGAGGAACAGTGCATAATAAGATGGTGTCACTTTTTTCTATTAAAGTGTTTGTGAACATATAAATAAAAGTTAGAAAAACTCTCCCAAAGACGGAGACTTCCCAGCCTTTCTGAGCAATGTGTTGCACTCTCACAGTGATAATTTTCCAATCTGGGATTTCCCTTGGGGCAGCTTGTGTCTGTTGCCTCTTGTACTCTCACTGCAAATGCCCAAGAGGACTCTGCCTCTGTCTTCACTATAGTCTTTCATTAGGTATCTGAAGGTAACCATAACATTTCCCCTTAGCCTTTTTTCTTAGGGATGAACAAGTCTCACAATGTCCAAAATCTCGTTTCAAGTTCATCAGTGCAACATGGCATATACAAGCTTGGTCCTTAAATCTGCTACTTGCTTTATAAGAGAGTCAACCTCTGACTTGAGATCAAAACCAAATATACTAATACTTGGGATCTGTAAGAAGCCTGTACAATGGTGAAATCACTGGGCAGCTATGTGAGTATGCAGTATAATTTTTGGAAAAGAACATTAACTCCTCTGAGAAGCTGCCTGCTGTTTGGGTGTTATGTAAAGTTTCTAAGGATGATTCTTCCATGAGTGCCCTTTTAGCAGACATAGAAAATTGCCAGTTGTACTTCTTTGCTTCAGAGAGAGTGAATTGGATCCAAAAGGCATTCAAGTGTCAGTACAGAGTAGGAAAATGTAAGTAAATGAATGTCACAGAACGCGTATCACAGGGCAGCAAATGACCATGGTTACTACAGGCACAGATCTCCAAGTTGCCATGAATATCATCATATTAAACCAGATCTTGAATTCCAATATGAATTCGAGATGGAGGCATGTAATTATTATAGGGAAAAAAAAAAAAAAAAAGGGCATACATTTCATGATCTGAGCCTACCCTCATAATAAAAATTCTGAATCTGGACACAGAGCAGTAAGGCACTGCTCTGACATCTTCCTGTTACATTAAGGGCTTCCTGCTGAAGCTTCCTATGTGGTTCGTCATGAACCTTACATAGTCTGTTAATATCTATAGTTATTTTACTGGTTTGCTTGAAGAAGTGCAGGTATTCAAATTTCATGATGCACTTCAATAAAAAAAATGTGCTTTATATATTTCATAATCTGAACCATAACAATTTGTTCCAACCGAAAGAAAAGTTCAGAGTGAGCACACATAGCAGTGACATTTTGAGATTTATGAAGCTGGAGTTAGCTGCCACTGATGTGGAAAGAAAAAAAGCGATGAACAACTTGTCTATGACAGACTGCCCAATGAAATTCAGGAAGCGTTTATTGTTTCTTATTCATTGCTAAGCATTTTAACATTGACATTTCTACAGTAAATAACCTGTAATTTGCAACTGTTGCATATGTTAAAAGAGTTTTTCAATGGAAAAGTATTAGCAATTACATTGCATGTTTGATGGCATCTCTTTTCGTAATTTCTGTATTGAGGTAATAACGGAGCACATGGAATGTTTCTCTGGTTTCTGTTTGGATATGTCTATTAAATTCTAAACAACCATCCTGTTCCTTCCCAGTCCTGTCCTGCTTACAGGCTTACATCTACATATGTGGAAGACTTATTCTTTATTCTTACTTTTTTCTCTGTTCAGTTTAAAATTTGGAAGAATCCTTATTAACTATGCAGTTAATGTTTATATAGACTGTGTCATGGATACAGAACAACATCTCCTGGACAGTGATGATCTTAACAGCTTTTGAAACTCAGGTCTTGTATATATTAAAAATTAAACATATTTTATAACATATGCTCTGAATTAGCAAAGTGTGCTGGTTTTGTAAACCATATTATATAACATGGAGTAAAAAGCAGAAGCAAGGAAATGCACTCAAGTTAAGAAATTGTAAGTCATCCAAGCAAAATAGACCTTAATTCCTTTGTTCAAGGTTGAATACAAACTGTAATGATCACTAACCAATTTATCCCATTTCTTAGTCGTTCTAAGTTATGTTCAAATTTTTTCAAACCTTTTCATATTCTAAACTGAAAAGCCAGTAAGACTGAGTTTGGTTTACTTAGGAAGGATGAAGTTTTCTTTGTTTTGTCATAAGGTAATAAAGCTTTATCATGTGCATGCATAGCTGAAACAGCACAAAATAATTTTATAGTAACTTAAATAAAATTCAGGTGGAAGTTTTGTGCTTTTGTCAGTCAGCCTGAATACCATAGAGTACCTTTTATTTTCCAAAAACCAATAGATAAATGCGTTTCTTCGTGTTTATCAACGAGTAGCATTCAAAGTAATTTTAAAAAGGGGAGATAACAGATGTTGCTTTATAAAACATGTTGGCTTATTTTGAAAGCTGCTTTCAGAAATTGAGTTGATTGGGAAGATTCATAACCTGTGATGAACACTGTATGTAGGGGAATCTGATGGGAATGATGCCAAATGATTCCTGGTTTCAGGCTTTTCACAGAAAAATTAAACATTGAATTTTAATAAATAATTAAGTTCATATTTGTCCAGATAAAATTTCTACTTTTCTTATTCCAAGTTAAACAGAAAAGGTAACTTCTAACCAGATTAAAAGTCAAATGTAGTTACAAATGCACAGTATAGAATATCATTAGCAGTTTATAAAGTCTTATTTTTAAAATGAGTATTTTAAGATATTTTAAGATATTAATCATGTTGTCTTCCCAAGGAACAGGTGCTTTGTATTCTACAGACCTGAGATACAGATAGAAGGATCTGGGATAATACAAAATGAAGACAATGGCATTGGTAAAGCTACCACAGAAAGTAACTGATCGAGAGCACTTCCAGTCTCAGTAAGCTCAAGTCTGACATTGCCTTTCTCATAGCACGTATAAGGAGATGAAGTATGGAAAGTCAGAACCTGAGTAAGGTAAAAGCAGACATACTCAGGCAGTCACGTGTGGGAAACCACAGCGACAGAAAGGCATTATGAAAGAGAAGCATGTCTGATTAATGAGTAGAAAGGCAAAGAAAAGAAAAAAGCAAACAGCTGACAACTGAAATAGAAATCAGATAAAAAGACTCACAAGGAGAGCTCAAAGTACAATGAAAGTTGTGGTGAATGGCAAAATTACTTTGTGAAAAAGAAGTCCACTGCTAATTTGTCCTTTATCTGAGGAGAACTGTCATGAAAAGGAGACCTTTAACAAAAGAGAGTAAGAACAGTCTCACTTGGATAGCTGGCATGCACTGTAGGTCAAAGTAATATGATTTACAAAACTCAGAGGGGTAATATTGACTTACAAAGCAGCAGGCTAAAGGTTACTTAATTAAATTAACCAACCACCCAGGATTCAGAAGGAATTGGAAAACACAGATGGAAACCTAGAGGAACCTTTTGCTGATAGTAATTAAAATAAGTGGAAAATGGGCTTCTTTAAAAAAAAAAAAAATTAAAAAATTATAATTTTATTGTTTGCCCATTTCTGATAGAACGGCATGGTACGCCTCCTCTTTGTGTGACATGTAGCTTCCCCAAATGTTTCCGATATCAGCCATTGCTGGATAAGTACTTCAGCTAAATTCAGTAGATGCCTTTATATTAGCATATGAGTTTGTATCAGGAGCACACTTTTGAAAGCAGTCCTGTGATAGGCCTCATATACCCTGCTTTAGTTCACATCGCATGACTGTCTTGAAGCTCACTAAGTGGATTCCTTCTGGATGAAACTAAGCTGGAAAATGCATCCCAGGGGTTCATCTAGCGAACTCCAGTTGCTAACAAGCATCCAAGCTGTGACACTGGACTAGAGGTGGTCTGCAGTGAAATTCTGAAATGCATTCAACTCATGGGCATCAGCTGGCAGCACCAACTGTTGTACTGCACAAATCTTCTCCCATGGGGCTGCACTATTTGCTAATATAGATATAGCCTTAGTGTTCACAGAGGTAGGCACATAGAGTGGATAAATGTTAGTATTTTAAGTTTTAAACCATGAGTACTGGAAGCAAATTAAAGGTCTTTGCTGAGCTAGAAGAAGAAAAAAAAAGAAAAAAAAATTAAGGCTATTTGAAACTGCTGACTTTAGACATCTTGTTGTTTGAAAATAAGTCTTATAGACTAACTGAGAAACAGACAAATAACTGAACATGAATAAAATATTTATTTTCTGTGAACATTTTTAAACCTGACATATTGAATAGATTATTAGGTGATCTTTAACAGCAGTATATTTTACACTGTATTTGTTTGAGCTTACTGTTGCCATATTTATCCAGATATTTTAAAAGAAGTTGACTGATATGAAGGCAATAGTCAAGTAAAACAAAGGAAATAAGAAAGATATATGTTGAAGTTAAAGGTTTGCTGGCTGCTCTGTCCACATGTTTTTACTCACACTAGATTTTTCCTACACACAAATATTGAAAACTGTCAGGGCTTATTCTGACATATAGCAGCTTTTTCACTCTTCTAAGCTCCAACACAATTCTTGCATCAGTTATTATATCTCTTGTACTGTTGTGAGAAGCACTGAAAACAAACTTTCACACGGGCAAAGACGATAGTGAAGAATTATCTTTCTAGCATTTTCCATGTATTTGATTCGTATCTCCAATCAAGAAACACTCACTGCTGTTATATAGAAGTGCTCACTGTTTGTCAGTCTTATATTTGGACTTACTTGTGTCAGACAAAAGGCCGGAAAAAACTACAGAGTTCGAAATGTCAGCATCTCTGTTTTTCAGGGGGACAACCTGACTTCCTATTTCAAGAAGGCAGTGGTTTTTCGTGAATCATGCTAAGTGAGCATGATTTCTCAAAGCTCCAGGGGCACATTTGTATCTATGTCTAACCTGGTATATGCCTTCCTGCTGTGGTGAAAAGGTTTCCTAAAGGCCAGAGAAATCCTGGTATTTTAAGAGTTCCACAATACCTTCTTCAACTGAGCACAGGGTTTATAACCAAGAAACAGAGCAATGACCATGAAATCAATATACTACAGTGATCTCTGCATTGAGTGCCACTAATCTGCGCTTTGTGGACTTCAGTACCCCTAGGGAGCACACATGCACAATAATGAACTAGTTTGGATCAAAGGTACGTAGTCATTCCCATGTACTGAGCTCTAGTTCACATCCCAGAGTTTGTAGCCAAAACAGAGGCTAAAAATCTGAAAACAGAAACGTGCTAATAAGGATAGAATTCATATTAGCTCTCCTTGAATACATATAGAAATGTATTAAAGTATCATAACAAAGACCAGAACACAAATATTTTGTAACACTGTGACGGCACAACCAGACACAGGTATGATGTCTTTACTTAAGAATGCGAGCAATCTGGTCATCACAGGAATAAAACATGAAGCTGAAATGTGAGTATTTCCATATCTATATCTATACCTGCCTATGCCTATGCTTATGCCTATATCTATTTCAGTTCCTGTATGTAAATGAAAATACATATTTGGTAATAAGTGTTTCCATTTACATATAGAAGATGAATTATGCACAGCCGTTCAACATCCAATCCTCATGATCACCTATTTCACATTAGAGATCTTCTATTCATCCTTGCTACCTCTTCATGCATAGTCTTAATGGACTTATTCTTTGCTCCAGTAGAGTGATGTAGATACCAGAAGAACCTATTAAATTTTTCATAGGTACTTTTTTTCAGTATATTTTTGGTAATCAAAGTTCCATTATTTCTTCCTCAGAAATTATTCATAGAAAAAATAAAAAATAAGTTTGGAGAACTGCCTAACTGATTGGGAGCAATAGACTAGAGCAAGCATTTTAAAAGTAGATATGAATTTTACAGGGAAATTTTCTTCAAAGTGACTCAAGGGCCAGAAAGTTGAATTTGACTTCACTGTTAGAATTAGCTACATTATGAATGTTAATTGCAAATAACTTTCCAAATTTGTTTATCAAGCATTCCCAAGTCTGCTGTAATCGAAAGCCTGGACAGAGATATATTGAAAATGCAAATAGGTTTATGCCTAGATAAATTTCCACAGGGAAAAAATTAAGGAAGTAAAGATCTTCTAACAGGAATATCAATTTTTTCATAGTGGTACCACCAATGAGGAGGTCTAGTTAAATGCAGCTGGCACAGCAGGATGAGGGAGAATAAGGTTTACTTAAGTATATGGAAATTTGAGTGTTTAGGCTGATATTCATTGGTATGTCTAATCCCGGCTATGCAACTGTGTTTTGCATTGCTGAATTTGTCCCTTGTGTTCTCAGTGCTTTCCAAGGCCTGGTTGTTAGGAAAAGCATTAGTAGTATCTAATGCACTGACTCCTGGGATCCTTCAGGACACCATTAAGGCATGCCAAATATGAGGATGTCCTGTAAAAGTCTTCATGAACTTAGGATTCTGTTGCTGGCCTGTGCTTAAGTGCCTTGTAAAATGTTATGGTTTCAGAGCATGAAGCCACTTCCTGCACTGAGATATCATTTTCTCTCTTCCCCCCCTTCCCCCTCCCCCCTCACCCAGATAGTTTCTGTAACCTACTGGAGACATTTTAAAAGTAGATATGAATTTTATAGAGAATTTTTCTTCAAAGTCACTCAAGGGCCAGAAAGGTGAATTTGACTTCCTACTGGAGGCAGTGAGGGGATAGGAAGGTGAAGTACTCCTCCTGTCAGGCCAGACACCCTGTTCTCCCCTGCATGCCTCTGCACACAGGCTCAGGACTGAATTTAGCCCATGGATGCTGTCTCTCATGTGCACGGGGGCTCAGTTAGAAATGGGAAGGCCCTTGTCCAGTACCCATATTACCTTCTGATTGGGAAACTCTTTTTGACATGGGAACATGTAGGTTGAGGAGGGCATAGAAGTTGGGTTTTCTAATTCCTTTAGAAATGCTTTAACAGTAGAGTACAAAACAAAAATTTAGTAGGCAATGTCATCGCTTCTGGTAAACTTGATAGCAACTGAGGAATTCGCAATCTGTGGATGCCAACCAATGCACTCCTCTAGGGCTGATGCCTGTTAACCTTAGGAAAGAGGCAGATGTGGAGAAGTGATTCATCTTGCCAAGCATCTGTCATGTAATTTAAGCTAGTTGTGTGGACATTTCCCCTGTTGGTGAGGAGAGAGGCACATCTAGGTACCTTGTCATTTAACACTGGAGTGGTTAATTAAGCTCCAGAGATTCATAGTCTTTTATAAAAGCTATGGAGGGAAACAAGGTCCCAATATTCAGGTGAGTAAAGTTAGGTAAGACTAATCACAGCCTGAATTAGTCATGGAATGAAAGATAAGCATGTTATTACAGAGGTCGAAAGGCACAACTGTTGTGTGTTATAGAAAGCTACTGCCTAAAGACCTTGGTTTCTCACAGCATTGCTTCTTTTTTCTTGCTCAGCCCCAGCTTGAATATAATTTCCTCACATCTCCTCCCACTAATGTCTCAACAATTGCCTGTTGCTGGTAGGGCTTTGTGTCATATACTTTATTTTGCAATGCATCACCAGTACTCATAAGACTTCTATGAGGATGAAATGCTCCTGAAATCCCTTACTAAAATTATTTTATTTTTTATTCTGGAAAGCACTGTATGTGCCTAATTAGACTGCTGCATGTTATATGTGGAGATCACAGGCTGCAGTCAGTACACCAAAGTCCACCAAACAGTGGTTGGTACCACCATTAACTTAAACCACAAGTGTGATACATCATTCACTGATAATTGTTTGGAAAATAGGTGCATGCGTGATATATTACCTGAGTCCTTTAATGACCTGCAAGTTATTTCCAATATCTGCATTGTAAGCTGGATGCAGTATAAACAATAATGACTACCTGGTTTCTTCTCTTGTGTTGTAAATTTGAACAGAAGACATTTCTGGATACTGAAAGAAAATGATGCTTCAATACATCATCAGTGCTTTAGAGTGAAGAAACAATGTTCCAGGAAACAAATAAACAAAAAAAAAAATCCCCACAACAAAATCTCTGCAATTACTAGAAAAATTATAGGAATATGCAAAAATTGTCCACATTTGTAGAAAAGCCACAGGTTGTGTTGGTTTTGCAAAAAAAGGTTGTCCATCCTCTTGAATTGCCATTATTTCATCTGTATGTAAATTGACCAAAATAGCTTTTAAACCCAGTTTTGGAATACTGGAGTAATAAAATGTCCACTAAAATGTTTTGATCAAAAGAAGACAGATAAAATTAATAAAGTAAGCCCCCATAAGCACAATATGGCAAGACGGAGATGCTTTGGACTCATCAATGGACAATCTTCTGCATGATCTCCTGGAGAAAAGACCACATTCCATTCACTTACGGACCTGTTGGGATGCTGAACATCTTTTTGTCTGTTTAGTATCCGGATGATTTTAACGTCTACAACTAAACAATACATGGTATGATAAATTGTGTAGCACATGCAACAATTCCATGGTCACATTCACAGAGAATGTTTTCTTAAAAGTCTCAATTTTAAAAATAGTTATTTAATTGTATAGAATTTCTCTCTAATTATATGAGAATTTAATAGAAGTTGAATTTCAAATGAACCAATCTTTTTGGTTCTTAAGTATTACAGTAGCTTTAAAATAATAGGAAAAATAAAAGTAATTCTAATCAAAGATGTTATTTCTTTAAAAATCTTCAGAACAGTTATTTTGTTTTCTTCAATTTAATAAAGTTGCTTCAACATGCTTAAAAACACATAGGTCCTCAATTAACAGAAATAATTTATATTTATTGACTTCTCATATATTAGTAATCAGTTTGATTCCTTATTGATATATAGCTATCATTTGTCAGATACCAATAATGGAAGCAACAAATAATAGACATGTCTAAGAAATTGTTGTAATAATTCTTTACATTTTGTTTTAAAATATTTATGCATGACCTTTGAAAAAGTTTTTTCATCTCAGGCATTAAAGGACAAAGTAGACCCTGAGCTCAGCAGATAAAAGGCTTTTTCGATTTTCCTGAGAATTTTCAATGTATAAAGTCTAGTCACTGTCCAGTTGGTCCCTTGGTTATTCTGAGCCTTGGGCAACCTGTGTGACCATCTGCTGTCAAGACACTAGCACTCAGAACTTCTGTGGCTTTCTGTGGCCTCCACAAAATAGTGAATTTTTGCTGAACCACTGAACCCTGTATCAGCTCCCCTGTCCATATCTAGGAGGAGCTGTGAAATGAGCCTTAACCAAAATACAGTCACTTGGCTGTGGCTTAAAGTTCAGTAAAGTGTTTCTTGTGCTCATAAAATTAATCTGTTTAGAAATTTGTGTGCATGGATGCTTGTGGTGTATGTGTATAAAACTGTCTGTTGTGTTAACAGGAAGGAGAAGAAAAACATCTAAGAGTCCTAAACAGTCTCTGAACTATTGCATATTATACAGGATTTCTGGGATTCTGGAAAAAAATAGTACCGTTAGACACCTTAAGCAGAAAGGAATGACATAATATTCATAACATGCCTTTAATCACATTGTGACAAAGAATACAAAGTACCAAGACTTAATCTGTGGTTCACAATAACAACCACTTACTAAAGACTGGGTTCAAAGCAATATCCCAAAGTGATAACATTTAGATGTGCCTTCCTGAGAAAATACAAAATAAACTCAGATATAAAGATAAATGGAGACTCTTAAAGCTATGTTCCTAAGAAGGCAAGGTTAACGCCCAAGGATGATGTTTATGATGCCTTGGATTGATGGAGGAAAATGGAGGTTTCCCAAGAACGTAATTAATAGACCCTATAGTTTATTTTACAAAATCAGTTACAAAATAAAAGTTTAGTAAACAAAATTGTAGGTGTATGATATAATACCTTCCAAGCACCAAACTGAAAATAACACCACTAACTGAAGATAAGAATAAATTACCATAATAAATTGTATTGATTTTGCATATTTATTTGCACATTCATCTTTATCTGTTTTGGAAAACATTCTGGCCCATGTATACAACTTCTGTCACTCATAAACAAAATATCATAGCTGTGGTGAAATCAACAATATTCTGTCAGAATTCCCATTACAAATACATAGTTCCTGTAGGAACTCAATGTATGTATAAGACATACATTTTATAACACATAATAGGTATTAATTACAAGGGAAGATGCATCTGCAACAAGATACCAACTCTCTGGTGTAACTTCAGAATAACAGTTTTGTCACTGAGAAGTCAGCTGCCAATAAATGGTTCATGCTGTATTTGAACAAACGTGTCTTTGAAGTCGTCACTTTCACAGTCTTAGACCCCACATGATCAGGGCTTGCAAAAAATTCCTTAGGTATGTCATTGTTTACCCCCAGATCTTATTGTCTGTATGCATTAGAAAATTTGTGTGGCTCAAAGGAGTACTTTTAATGAAAGATATTTAGTGCAATTTATTTTAAAATTACCATTTTCAGACCAGTCTCATTCTTTGATGTACTATCTTTTGAAGGATGAGTATTTCTACTTAAAACAGTCATTAATTTCACTACTTAAATCTTTTTTCCAGGCACTGATGTTAGTTTACTGAATGTGGATACTGCCATTTATTTTTCCTGGCCTTTCTTGTAGTTCAGGACTCCTGCTGCATGTTTTACACATCTCAGCACTGACAACTAGACTCTTAGAGCAATCAATTTTTAATCAAAAAAACCCAGCATTCAGTAAAATAGAAAAGCTGGAGGTCACTTTTTGTTTCTGTTTGGTTGGTTGGTTTTGAAATCAATAAATATTCATACATAAATCTCTTTATCCTGAATTCCTCCACCACAATGTTAGCATTTGGGTAAAGTAACTTCCACACACTGGGCACAGATGAGCTTCCCATGTTTTTCTCTAGCACTCTGGTAACTAATATATTCTCTCTGACACTATACCTCTTCTGTTCTCAGCATTCCTCTCCATATACCTGTGTATATGTATATATATACCTATATATATACACCTGTGTATATATATACACACAGTATCCCATAACCTGAGAAACATTCCTAAGTATTAGGCTTGTACAGATGTGTACTTTGGTGACTTCCAGCCTGAGTGTCAGCACTCTACAGTAGATGCAAATATGGCATTTGTACAGAGGTCTTAAAGGTTCCCATCTGTGTGCACTTACTACTGAGGGGCTGCATTTTCCCTCATGTGTCAGGCCAAATGTGGGTCCCTCATTCATCATTACAACCTTCGATAATACAAATAATAAATACTCAAATAAATAAAGAGTTTATGACTCCCTAATAGCAGCAGCATTAGTAGACAAAGTCAGCAGGAAATGGGAGAAGTGCTCTCAGTGAAGAAAGCGACACTGTGTCATTGACAAAATTGTTACACAGCTAACATCTGCTGTAACAAGTCCTTCTTTTAGTTTGATGTGAGTTAGCGAGCCCAAACTTCTTCAGTTATTGGACATGACCATTATCACCAAGCTTTTTTTCTGTATGCACACTAACATTACTTATTAAGAGCTAGACAAATAATATTTAAAGGTAAATCACTCTGAATTGTCAGTTTTGGTAATAAAATACTTCAGTTCTCACTCCCTATCCCTGATATTCATCCTGGAGACAGAATCATTGGAGTTGGAAGAGAGATCTAGATGATCTAGGGATCATTTAGTCTGACCCCCCCACCAAAGTACATTTGCCTAGAGCACATTACACAAGATTGCATCCAGGTGGGGTTTGAATATCTCCAGAGAAGGAGACTCCACAACCTCTCTGAGCAGCCTGTTCCAGGGCTCTGTCATCCTCACAGTAAAGAATTTTTTTCTCATATTTAGATGGAACCTCCTGTGTTCCAACTTGTGCCCATTGTCCCTTGTTCTTTCACTGGACACCACTGAAAAGAGGCTGGCTCCATTCTCCTTGCACCCACCCTTTACATCTTTATAGACATTGATGAGGTCTCCTCTCAGTCTTCTCTTCTCCATGCTAAATAGTACCAGCTCTCTCAATCTTTCCTTATAAGAGAGATGCTCCAGTCCCCAGATATGCCTTTCAATTCAACTGAAATATCAAGGTGCTCTTCAGGAATTAGGAGCTATGAAAATGTTAATCCTGTTCACTCTTCCTGTAAATTTCTGAAAGTTAAAATAAGAATGATCTTATCTTCAGGTTAACAGAAGGATAATTGACAACTGCTATAATTAAAACTGATTGAAGGAGATCATTATCCAGATTCAAAAGAATGAAAGTAGAGAATAGCAGAAAAGACAAAGAAGTATAAAGCACTATATCTTGACCTATCCTATAAATATGCATATAAATGTAAATATGAACATTTATAAATGTAACTGTATTCATATACAGTCTTCCCAGAAATTAGAGCATTTGTTACTTATGAAGTAAGGGTAGATCCCTAAAAGTTGTGCATACGAGTTTTAGTATACCATGGAGCAGATGGACGGCTAAAAGTGACTAGAGATCTTAATCATCCAAGATACCCTAAGGCGGTTATTTTAGTTTTCTCTTTAGCTGATGGAGAGACATGAGTACCTCCAAAGGACAATTCATCTCTCCTCTGTTTTTTGCTTATTTCAGGATGAGATGAATCACCTTCAGGAACTATCCAAGAGGACTTTAAGAACTACACAGACAGCTCTGCTGTCTAACTTAGGTGGCTAAAGTCAGGTGAGATGAATTGCTCTCTCTCAAGGGTTTGCTGACTTTGATATTTATTTAATTGTACCTCATGTAGAAAATGTTATAACAAGCCATGTATTATAAAGACAACATTTCCCAGAGGTCATTAAAGTATTCATCAGGTTCTAAACTAGACTTAGAACAGTACAGAACCATTTGGCATATGAATTGTGACCTTTTCAAATGATAGAAGCAAGTGACTCCTGAAAGAATATTAGTGCAGAAATCAGATGTGACTATAATGTACTAGAAGAACAATCCAACACTTCTGTTTTGCTCTTACTAAGGTTTATTGAGTGCTCATGTAACTGAATTAGCTTTAAATTTGCATTTTTATTAGGGAAGTTGACATTTAAAGCAAAATTCTGTGCAACCCACAAGTGCTCCATTGAACTATTTTATTCTTCTTTACCATGTGCAACCCATTTAACAACAGACAGCAATGTGGCAACATTTCTCTCTTAGTATGGGTGAAAGTCTTGAGCAGTGTAGCACTTATGTAAAAGTATTGAATGCCTTGTTCAGAAGTTAGAGAGGCTTTCTCATATACAAGCTGACTTCCACTTTCTTGATCTCTTTTTTCCATCCCACAGGATGACTTTTTGCAATCATTAGAGAACACACACCCAACACACCATTTTTAAGATGTCAAGCAGATTGTATTCATTTGCCCATGAGTATTTTGATGGTATCTGTGTGTACTCTGTCAGATGAGCTATTTCAGACTCTACTTATCACACTCTACTCATCACTATTTATAAGGCATCTCACATAGTTCTCGTCTGATTCATTTATACTCGAATTGGTACATGGAAGCAGCAACATATCCATCCTCTACCTTCAAAAGTTTGCAGAGTGATAGACAGAAGAAGAAAGGATGAGCAAGCATGTAAGAACAATTCTTTTATATGTAAACACAGATTTGAAAGGAAAAAGTTCTGGTCTAACTCCTGTGACTCAGGATGTCCCACCACTCATTAGATAAAGATCCCTGTGTAGCCAGCTGGGCTGCCTTTGCTCTTCAGATTACAGAGTCCAATCCTCTGATTCAAACAGTTCTTGCCTAAATCTCATGAATGCAGTTGCTGGATTCATGCATGTCATGCAATGCTTCTTTACATACCTGTGTCTCCTTTCTGGGATTGTCTCATGCTGTGGGCTCCTCTTCAAGGGATTTTCAGAGAGGAGAAAATGATGAAAACAGGATTTTGGAGAGAGCCCCAGGTGCAGTGACAGATGCTAGGCCAGATGTAGCTCCTGCCCTGTCCTTCCCTCCATCTGGAGCATGCCTAATTTTAGAAGGCCATACTTCTTCACTTCCCCTTCAATCATACAAAGATGTCATTATACAATTAACCTTAAATACACAGTCTGAGTTCACAGGGTAGATCCTCACTCAAAGTGTAGATAGCATAGATTCTACATTCTTCCAGTGGGTCATAGGTACGAGCAATTTTCTTTGCTGTTGGTCCCAAAACGCTTCCAGATCCACATGAAAGCTTGTTGTCAGCTCTATTCTGCTATCCCTCTTATTGTAGAGTACTCCCAGTGCAGTGCTCTTCCATGTATAAACAAACAGAAGCCACACAGCACAATCTCTCCCTTCCCAAATCCCTGCACTACATAGCATGCCTCAAGCTTGCCCCTCACACATGAAAAGAAACAGACAGAAAAGTGATTCATTGGACCTGTGATTATGTCCCAGAAATGCCTTAATGGGACTTAACAGGAGTTGAAACAGCTCTGACTTAGCCACTCTTTCATAAATTTTCTGATAGCCAGAGGTCAAAGAAAACTTACCTAAACTTTAGAAAGAAAAAAAAAGTAAACATCTGCTATTTGTACCAAGGCCTGAAATTTTTATGTACCAAAATAAGACTTATTTTCAGATAGAAAAGCACTTAAACCTTGTGCTTTGCAGTCAAAACCATTTTATTTCAAAACAACAGGTAAAGGCCTTTCTGTAAAATTTGTGGAAAAATACAACTCTATCCCTGCTTTTTAGCGAAGATCTGTTATTTAGATATTCCCATGAAAGTGTGAAGAAAATACACATTGGGTTTTATGGCAAATTACAGAAAATACTAAATGTACTAATTAAACTTGCAGATTCACCAGGAAGAAAATGAAAAGCACTTTTTCTGCATATTTGCACACTAAATGTGTGATATTTCTTCTTCTGATTGTTCATCAAAAGATGAATTTGCAAAATTCATTATTCTGTAATGATTACTTTCTGTGCTCTATGAATTGGCGAGATTCAACAAGGATTTTTTTTTGGTCAGAACTGCAGGAGAAGGAAGGATGTGTGAGTCAGAGAAGTCAGAAGAAAAAGTCTAATTTTGGCACATGAAGAGGCTCTTGAGAAGCACTTCACCCTTAAGTTGTGCACAAATGATAGATGCATTGCATGATGAATACGTTTAGAATAATCTAATATTTATGAAGATTCATGAATTAAGAGTCATTTACTGTTCACACATTTCAAGTGTAAAATGTTGAAACACTGAGTTTTTATTAAGACTATCCTTACATGATTCAGGCTTTCAAGCATACAATTCTTCTGAATTGTTCCATGTCTATGTTGCAGATAAAGGCAATACTAATTCTTTTTCCTGCAGAAGAGTGAATACAATTATTTCTTCATATCTGAAACCATAAATAGTCCCTTCACAACATGTTCTCCACTTCAAGATCTATGAATTAGGATCAAGTTGAACTCTGATTTGTGATCCAAGACCCAGACAGACCCAAATGCTTCCTGCAGAGTGAGCAGGACTTGACATACACTTCTGCAGAGTAACCTTGAATAAGCTCCTCTGTTAGCACGGGAAATAGCAGCACCTTTGTTCCAGTGTCTTCTTGACTTCTAGATGAGTTCTTTACATCTAGTAGTATACGAAGTCCAGTTAAGACTCTCTTAGTGTTCAAAACTTCCATCAGTGTTCTTGTTAGTTGATACTCTATGGAGAGCTAAGTCGGTAGTTTTTCCTTTAGCTTGCCAAATATACCAATGTCCTGTTTTCAGGAAACTTGTGGGGATGAAATTTCTCCACCACCTGTTTTGCTGTCATATTTAGAAGCGGAAATCAGGAGGTGCTGAGAAGGATGGGAGAGGGGCTTGTTCTCTTCAGTTTGATTACTTAGTGAGGTTGAGGGGATGGAAACTGGGTACTGACTTGTATGTATGCATATAAATCACATATATATGTAGATATATATAATCATTTACTTTACATAAAATGCATGGATGGCCTCAAAAGCCATCTTAAGCTGTCAAGTTAAAACTGTATGCTGAGAATGGGTGCAGGCAGAGCTATACACCAAGCACAAAGTTTTGTTTGAAATTCTCTTTCTCCAGGGCACAGGCACTTAAGCCAGGGCTACTGCTGCAGACCTAAACCCAACCCCAATTGAAGTTGTGCACCCCATTTCCTGAGAGAGCTGAGCAGGATTTTCTCTCACATGCTGCAGCAGTGAGGCCCATCATTTCAACACCAATAGCCTAAGGCTTGAGATCTGGGTCTGTCTTTCACAGATGGAGTTCAAATCTGTCAGTTTTTTTCTGCGGGTAGTGGAGAAATGCCAAAGAGCGAATTGTGTTTGTCGGGGAAGACAGGGCAGGATGGGCAGGAGGCATCAACCACTTCTGCTGTGGTGATGAGGTTGTTCATAAGGAAATGAAACATTTCTGGTGCTGGGAATGATGCTGACAGCCCACAGCACAGTTATTCAGTCATGCAGAAGCCCCATGACCTGGTTTCTTCTGAAAATATCTGAATTGAAGAAGTTTGGGAGCTGCATCCTTCAGAGCATTTGCCTTCATAAACTAACTGAGGTACACGGGAAAGCAAAAATACTTTGTGAAGGATGTGTAGTCAAACATGACTTGGAGCTGAGGAGTTTATCAGAGTCTGCATCCTTCTGTTCTGGCTTTTCTTTGATGAGCAAGATCTTCCAACCAAAGCCTCTGAAAAATATGGCACCCCTGTCTTCCCAACCTACCCAAACATGGCCAGCTGACGTGGTCACATGTGTGGCTGCCTCCTGTACTCTTCCTGGGAGTGGTGACCTTCTAAGACTCAGGCACTCCTGCTGTCTGATGCCAGAGGGTCCTTTGCCCCTGACAGTGCCCTGCTGCAAAGCTCAGCTCTTTCACCTTGTGTCATTACTGTCTGTTTGAGCAAAGTGACAGGTTCAGTCTTTCTCAGGCTAGATGCTAGGATTTGGGGGTTCTTTCCCCAGTGGGCTAGAATAGTTTCTCCAATGCCACTCAGTAACTGGAAAAGTTGCCTAAAATTAGATGGTGCAAAAAATTTCATACATGATTAAAGCAGTGGTTTGTCAAAAGCTGCCTGTTGTGAGCTGTCCTTTGGCAGACTGTACTGTATCAGTGATATTATAGCAAAGAAATGTTGGTTTTCGTAATTGCATGTTAGTGGTAATATCTTAGCAGAACTAAATAAAAGCAGTCATTGTCTTGGAAAATTGCATAGCTTTCAAAGTAAAATACACAAATGTGGCAGGTTTTTTTTGCCTTGTGCAATCACATGGTGTCACTTGCTTAAAATGCTCTGAATATCTCTCAATGTGTGTTCAGAATGTATTCAATACTACCACTCATCGGAGGTAAGTAACACACTTTTCTTGTCCTTCCCCTAGAATTTTAAAATAATTTGATTTTTTTTTTTCTTTTCCTAACTGATTTGCATTTATTTTTAGTACCTGTAAAATGTCATTCTGCTGTCTCTAAAAAAAATTCCACTCTAGTCTTTGAAAGCTTTCAGAAGATAGAATTTATGTTTTCCAGCAAGTTCTACCTAAGGGTGCTTAGAAAGCACTTGTTGATATTTCAGACTGGCTGTATCTTTCTTGGAAATCCTGGAGCTTCTTTGCTAAGTGAAGGACTCATCTAATTTGAAAAAGGCTGTGAGTTTTTTCTTTCTCTCCTTTTATTCTATGATTCTTGATTTATCAAGGAGATAATGAGTTTTCTTTTGCTGTTTTCAATCTAGCTGGCAGGATTGAGTCTTCCTACTATTTCAGTGGGTTCTCCTCTTACAAAAGCTCACATCTGACACTGCAGCATATCTCAAGAGAGCTTTTTGAGCAAGCTCAAGAGAGGCATCTGCCTCAAACCTGTGATCTTTGGACCATAGCTTATTCTATGGTGGATGTAAGTGGACTAGATGTGCACAAGAACAAACAAAACCAACTGAAAAACCACTCCCCACTCCACCCCGCAAAGAAAACCCAAACAAACAACAGGCAAAGCTTCACAGGAAAATACATATCAAAGCTAAGAAAAGATCCATGTGTATGTTCAAGTCAGGTTCACTAGAAGGATGTGGGACTTCTTTTAATCTGCCTCTTTGGATTTATCCCTAATTAGGAGGGTTTTCACAATTAGATTATATTTGTTTGGTTGGGTTTTGTTTGTTTGTTTGTTAGGTTTTTTTAAATTAATGCCATTTGTCTTCATCACAGCAGTTTGGTGGAGTTCAGTCCCTTGTCTCAGAAGGTCGAAGTCAGCTTCCTATTCCTCTGGTCTGATGTACAGGAAATGCTGAACAAATCTGACACGTCAGTCTGTAATATGCTTATGTTAGTACTGGGCCCTCTGGTTTCAAGTTGTGAAGCCAGGTGTAGAGAAAAATAAGGGCAAAGATGTCTAAAGACAGAATAAAGATAATACTGTGTGCCACTGAGGCCCCTGTATGCTGATACGTGTCAGCACAAATGGTCTTTTGAATGTTGTTCCTTTACCAAAATTCCTAGATTTGCAGTGGTAGAAAAGACAAATGAAGAAATCAGTGCAACAGGAGACTTCTGTAAACGGTGGAAGCTGTGCTGTGGCAAAAGGGCAATTTTACCCTTTCCCCCGTTTTTCTGAAATACAGAAAATGTGGGAATATAAAGGAAAATAAATTGCCTCTACTTTGCACAAACAAATGCAAGGTTTTTCTGCTTTTACTCATCATATTCAGGTGCTTCTGTTTACTATAAACATCTTACTATCCTAGAGACTACATATGAACAGTGCTGATACCAAAGAAGAGTTATGACATGACTGAACAAGGTGACACTATGACATGAGAAACTGTTGAGGTATCTATCTATGAACTGTGGCTTGGGGCAGGATACTCCTTACTCTCTCCACAAATTTCCCACTCCCAAGTCTTTCATTTAATAGATTGACAAAGCTTTGCCCGGTAGGATGGCAGGAGGAGGCTGTAGCTTAGTGAGCGGATCACGGGTGCCCTCTCCTCCCTGGCCCATGGCATGGGGTCCTTCCCTGAACATCTTTCCTCAGTCAGTCTCCCATGACCATACAGAAGCAACAAGCATGCTCTGCACCACTTTCTCTGTCATTTTGCTGGGCAAAGGAAAGGGAGGAAGAAATAATTTTTTTGCAAAGCAGAGTCCAGGTATGTAGCATCACTCCAGCTGTGGTGAATGAGCCAGGTGAGGGAGAACAAACAAACACAGCAGGACAACATGGCTTAGAGCTTGGTTTCATGTGAACAGTATGGGTATACATTAACTGACATAAAAATTTGGGGTAATCAAGGGTAAACATGCACTAGTGCCTCTCAATGTTCTGCGCTGTGGCACAGACTTTCTTTTGCTGCACAGCTGATATATCAGTCAGTGTAATGCTCAGCGATACCATTGATGTTCATGCATAAAAAAAGAATAACTTTTTATCAGGAAAACATTTTTGTTGGGCCAGGCGGGAGGACAAACAGCACTTGAGGTCAGAGGGTTAATTGTGATATGCTTCCAGGGGCCTAATGCTATTTTATTATCCCTACCATCAGAAGGAGTCCTTTGAACATAAGCCTTCAGGACTGCAATAAATTAGCTCCATTTGTGTGGTCCTCATTTGTGTGGTCCTCATTTGTGTGGTCCTCATTTGTGTGCTCTTTATTTGTGTGCATGTTTTGCTTTGTGCTTGGAGGCACAACTTTCTTGAAGAATGGTTTGGTGTTGGTTAATGTATGAGGGGAGGAGATGCAACATGGATGAGGTGAAGATAAAGGAGATGGAAGGTACTCATCAGCCCTTCCAAATAGAAGAGCTAAAATAGAAACTCTTGAAGGTGCTTGATGTTCCTCAGAAAAAAAGAAATATCAATGGGTTGACCATCTGCTAGAAAATGCAGAAGTTTCATGCTACTGACATAATCCTTTAAGCCCTCTTTCCTACTGATCTTATAAATTATAAATGAATTAATTAATATGTCTCACTTATGCTACACTATGCCTTTAATGTGGTTTAAACAAGCAGAAGGGTTTTTGTCTATGTTGTGTCTATGCTTCCATATTTACACAATTTCCACTTATTCAAAAAATCAAATCTTTGTCTTGTTTGTACAGGTCCCAAATCGTAAGAAATACTTGTAGAATTCATAAGAAGTTCATCAGGTTCATAAGAAGTACTTGTAGAGTAAAGAGATCTCTCTATCACCTGCCAAAATCCTTGGAAGAAAGTACAAGAAGGGAACCTTCCCATCACAGAGACTTTCTAGGAAACAGAACAAGGAAACAGCATTCTCTTAGATTAAATTTTAGGGCCTGACTGCTCTTGAATGCTAAGATAACTAACTTTTTGCTGACTATATGTGGATCTGAAGGAGTTGAGAGCACGAGAGCATATAGGGCACAGAAAGAAAACCTAAATCCCACTGAATTCAAAGCGCCTATGCCCCTAAACTGCATTGTGAGCTTGAGAAGATCTCTAAATCTTAATATTTGTCTTGTCTTATTTACTGGAGTGTGTGATAAAGAACAAAAAATTCCTCTGTGTAATTCCATGGAAAAATACCTCATGTTGTATGAGGTGATACTCTGGACAAATGGACTTTTAGGGCTCCGGATCAGTAGTGCAAGATTGCTCAATTACATGTGCCATCGTATTAACTTTTATAAAAAGCAAGGCACAGCAAAAAATGTACTTCAGTTTCATTTTAACATTTTGTTGTGTTAATATCAATATATAAGTCTAATTTATGATAATTTTACCACTCAAGGGCCATCTGGTTTCAATTTAATCCTAGAAATTAAGCACAAAAGCTAAATTAGACACAGTTGGTAAAGTAATTCTTGGTTAATTTTTAAACAGACATGAATGCACAGAAATGAATGATTTTCAGTGTAAAATTTATCTAAGCTTTGAAAGTGGAAGTTAAATCCTAACTAAATGCAACTTTTTCTCACGATAGACTCATGACATGTAGAAAGAAACAAGGGTTTTATCCACAGCAGGCTTATATTCTGAACAGAGACATTTTCTTCCAACTTTAGTTGAAAATTATAAACGTTATTGAAAAATAACTACATTCAATGAGAATTGCATTCTAAGTTTTTTTATCTGTCTTCAGATTTAGAATTGTAAGTACCATAGCATGAATTGATTTGGTCTCAGTTTACTTACAAGATAAATTTGAATTTCTGTATCAGTACTTGGGATTGTGGTGGAAGTGACTAACAAGGAGAAAAATCCCCAGGAAAAATTAAAATCCTGAAGGATTATTTTCTTTTAGTGTAAATAATTATTTTTATCCTTTCCTTATTAGAAAATCAGTTTCATGGACTTTATGACAAATAAAAAGAACTTCCATCAGTGAAAATAGTGGAATGGTAATTTTATGGGGAGTACTAAAGATGAACAAATAATATGTGATTAGTTTAAGTGGAACAAGCCACATTACCCATATATAAACATAAATATGGCAGTAAATGAAAAAAATAACTACCCTGAAGAATAGCTATTAGAGACTTTAAATAAAATGTTTTAATTAGATACTTTAAAAATACTTTTTAATAAAGCATTAATTTACTTAGTTGTCTGACATTTTACTACACTGAAGTTTCTGAAGCAACTAAGAAAACCAGTAAGTTTTACTTTTATCAAAGAAGCAACTCTATCATTTTTATGACTTTTTGAAAGTTTTCCAGAAATCATTAGGTATTTTTGATTTATTATAAAGCTGTAAAGTAGTATTATGGAAAAGCCAATGAAGTAAATGTACCAGCTCTCAAAATACAGAATTGTCTGCAAACTACAGAACAATTTTTCACCCTGTTTTAAAATTGTTTTTTCAAGGTGAAAAATTAAAGTTTACACTCCTCTGTTCTCAGTGGAAATAAAAAAGTATCATGATAGTAAAGTGAGGCATACATAAATGTTTACATTAGCTAAAGTTCTTCCAGACTCATTACCGTTTTGCAAAAAAAATATCCTGACAACACAACAGTGGATGAAATGCTTCTAACACAAGCTATTGCGCATTTACCAATATTATCCACCAGATGGCATAAAGAAACAAATTTCTGTCACGTTTATCCTAAACCATTTTGTGGCTTTAACACACAGGATGGGGGAAGGGAGAAACAAGAAGAAAACTTTAGTCATAGGATGCTCAGAGTTCATAGGTATAGAAAATTACTCTCAACTCAAAAAATTGATGAAGGCAGCCATTGTTTCACAAGTGAAAGGAGACAAAAATCCTCAGAAAATTGTTCAGTTTGGGGTGGTTTTGAGATAGTCTTTCAGGTAGTCTGTATTTGGGAAATGTGTATACTCTGATCCATGCACAATGTAAAGGAAGCTTATATTTCACTATGAGAAATAAAATCAGTCACCTGGAGCTAAAATATTAACACTGGATGTTGTAGAAAAAAAAAGTAAAATACGTACAAGTATTCTCTGAATAGGTCTTCGAGCTTTACCCCTCACTTTAAGTATAAAGCCAACTAACCTTTGCCCTTAAATCTGTGCTTCAAACAGTTGAAATTTAGGGACCCCACACCTGTTCAGGAATCCTTAACATCACAGATCTTATTTATCTGTTTGTATAACTCATAGATATTTGATCTTATTACACAAAGAAATTAGGATATTCTTTGGCTCTACCTATATAAAAAAAATTATTATTCATTTATTCTTTCATTCATTCTCACTGGGTTTATAGTTCTCTACCACAATAAAACCCTTGGTGGATTAAATCCTTCATGTTTGTGGGTTGTGTAAATTCTACAGATGTCCTTATCTAGCAGTAAGGACATAAATAGAAGAATTTGTAAACATCTCAGCCTCCAGCAGTGAAAAACAGATTTTTTTTACTTCTCTTACATAACAAGCTCCTGCTGGTACATGGAGTGAGGGGAAAGGGATTGCAAATATCAGTAAATAAGAAGTAGAATTATTTAAATGCAAATTAAAAGTAGATACACACATGTACATACACACATACACAGCTTGTTCTGAAGAGGTTCCTGAGATTAGCTTATTAGTCTTCAAATGTCACAACACATCCTGTTTTCATGGATGTGTCAAACTATCAGCTGGATGTGGCTGGAGCAGCAGTTGCAACTTGAAATGGATTGTTCCCCTCTGATCACCGTAATTATACAAGCAAAAGGGTCAGCTTGCAGTAACTTCATTTGCACTTTAGTCCCCATGTGGTGCCGTTGCTCCTGTGCAAAGAGAGCTGGTGTCCAGCTGTGTCAGGGGATCACCATATGACTCCCTGGTGCCAGCCAGACATAAAAGGCATTTCAGCAACACTGCCAGATGGGCTTATTTAAACCCCGTGCTTCCTTCCAAACTTAAGAACACTAAATTCAAAGCAGTCTTTTATAAACTCTTTTATGTCCTGCTATTTTCTGATCAAAGCACGGTAGGTAGCACTGCAAGACCTTTGTGAACTGTGAGCAGTTCTCAAATCCCACATGAAGCCATCAGTTGATGGGGACAATCTTTTTAGCAGGGACTATTGCAGTAGGACAAGGGGTAATGGTTTTAAACTAGAAGAGGGTAGATTTAGCCTAGATATAAGGAAGAAATTTTTTCACAATGAGGGTGGTGAAAAACTGGAACAGGTTGCCCAGAGAGGTGGTAGATGCCCCATCCCTGGAAACATTCAAGGTCATGTTGGACAAGGCTCTGAGCAACCTGATCTAGTTGAAGACTTCCCTTCTCACTGCAGGTGGGGTGGACTAGATGAACTTTAAAAGTCCCTTCCAATCTGAAATATTCTGTGATTCTGATTCTACCTTATTCATATCATATGGCCCTTCCTGGTATCAGTGAAAATCAACAGGACTATTTGTGGAGTTAAGGCAAACCCAGTTAAATACAAGGTACTATGACCTAGAATTCAATCAGTTAAAATCTCTGGTCCAGTGTATCCTTTTGAAAAATTGTTATAATGCAGCTTTACCTTAGGAGAGTGCTGGGGAAATGAACAATTGTTTCTTTAGTTGAAAACTGAAATTACAAAGGTAATTGGAGGTACAAAGTGTTCTTGTCAGAAACAGTCAAACATAAATCTGAATTTTTAGAGATTTTTCTCATCCCTGGATGCATGGCACAGACTATTCCGCTTCATTCCATCTGGCAGATGAAAAACAAACAGTTACAATCATTCATTTGTTGGAGACCAGCTGAGTATTGTAATTAGTCTTGCTTGGCACTCAAAAATGTTGCGTGAATTTGGTCAATTTTAGTTTAGTGCATAGAATTTGTTTGGCAATTTTCAACTCTGTTAATCACAGAGCACATACAGGCGCACATGCATATATGCATATCTGCACAGTTAATATATTCCCATATATCTGAAGTTAACTAACTTGGATATGGTTCATAAGGTTCCTATTTCAGAAATGTTAATTTTTGGTAGGAATTCTGATGCAAATAATACCACTTGGTTTGTAGGATAATGAAATCGGAGCAGAAATCTTTCCTGGTTTTCATTGTTTAAAGCAACTTGTGCATTAATGCATTGTGCTAGTAAGTCAGTATAAGAATTCTTTCTTTCTTTCTTTCTTTCTTTCTTTCTTTCTTTCTTTCTTTCTTTCTTTCTTTCTTTCTTTCTTTCTTT
>WTSP01009357.1:0-11676 GCA_025331215.1 Actenoides lindsayi | reverse complement strand
GCCTCCCGCCTAGCTCCACTCCCCGCCCGGGCCGTGCCGGGCCCCCGCCGCCGCAGCGCCGCCTGCCTCCGCCGCCGCCATGGCCCGCACCGGGCGCCGCGCCGCCGGCGGGACTGGGATCGGGACTGGGCAGGGATGGGGCCGCGTCGGAGGGATGGAGCCGCGGGGACTGGTAGCGGGCGCAGCCCGCAGGCACCGGGCGGGGGGAAGACTGGGACCGGCGCCCTTATGGCCGTCTGGTGCCGGGGCACCGGTGCCCCACCCGGGAGCACCGCTCCGCTCCACCCGGCCCGGCCCCGCCACCAAGGTGACCGCCGTGCGCGCAGGAGGAGCCCCGCAACGGCACCCGCACGGGTAGCGGCACCGGTACCTGCACTGGTGCTGGCACTGCCGCTACCACCCGCACCCACACGGGGAGCTGCACACCTACAGCAGCCGCGCCGGCATCCACACCGGAACCGGTACCCGCACCGGCACCCCCACGGGGAACTGCACCCGCACTGGGAGCCGCACTGGCACCTGCACCCTCGCCAGTAAGGGATGCACGGCGGCACTGGCGCTCGGACTGGCACCGGGAGCTCACACATCAGGCACCGGCATTCTGATGCACATGTACTGGCACTGGGCTTCATCATTTGGGAAGTCACACTAGCACTGGGCACTGGCACCGGCAGCAGGGTGGTAACAGTGGCACACTGGCACTGGGCACCAGCACCAGCAGCAGGGTGGTAACAGTGCACAGCCGCAGCAGCCCAGCCTGCCCTGGTACCTGGGCACATGGTGGATGCACACACATACACACTGATTGACAACCTGCCCAGTACTATGAGGCACTCCAAGGTCACCCACAGGTCCGTGCCACCACGCACAGTGTGACATGGTTGCACACAGGCAGGTGCTTGCAGCCACGGTCACCACCGTGGTGGTGAGCAAGAGGAAGGCCGCAGCTGTGTGCACAGCCTCACCCCCTGCTTCAGTGCCTCCCAGCCCCATGTGACTGCCTGCCCGGGACAAGGTGTCATTGCAGGTCACCCTCCTGGTGCCCGGGATACTGCCAGGAGGGTGCAGGGGTGTCCAGGTGCAGATGCCCGGGTAGAGTCCCCTCCAACCTCTGAGGTGAAGGGTGCACAGCAGCCATGAGGGTGCCTGGGTATGTATGGTGGCCATGCCTTCGAAAATGTTGGTGGAGAGATGCCTGGCACTGCACCCACGGCCCGGGGGTTCCGAGGGAGCACAGCCCGGGATGCTGCCCGGGGCAAAGCGGAGGGAAGGAAGGTGTTCCCCGGGGTGCTGAACAGCTCCAGTGGCACCGGTGCCCTGTGCCAGGGTGGTGGATCTCCGCGTCCCTGACCCCATCCCCGGGTGCTAGCGTTCCCGAGCAGTGCTGGAGCCCCGGGCTGGGCTGGGCCTGTGCTCTGCCACCCCCGCTGCCAGTGCCAGTGCCGGTGCCGGTGCCGGGCGCTGCGCAGCGTCGCGACACGTGTGTCCGCCCCGCCTCTCGCCCCGCCCCTCGCCCCGCCCCGCCCGGCGGGAGGCGGTGCCGTCATGGCGGCGCGGGCGGCGATTGGCGGTGCGTGGAGCGCAGGGGCAGAGCGGCCGGTCTGTGGCTCCGCGGGTCTCTGGCCACGGGCGTCTGTCGCAGCCTGGGTCTGTGACCCCCATTGGGTCCCTGAACCCGGGGCTGTATGACACCGGGGATCCACGGGTCTGTGTCTCTGTAGGTCGCTGACCCCGAGGGTGTCTGACCTTGTGGGTCTGTGTCCCCGGGGGTCTCTGACCCTGTGAGTCTCTGGCTCTGAGGGTCTGTGACCCTGCAGGTTTGTGGCCCCGTGGATCACTGACCCTGGATGTCTGTGACTCCGTGGGTCTGTAACCCCAGGGATCTCTGACCCCACCAGTCTGTGTCTCTGTGGGTACCTGACCCAGGGCGTCTCTGACCCTGTGGGTCTGTCACCCCCAGGGGTCTGTGGCCATGCAGGTCTCTGATGCCGAGGGTCTCTGTCTCTGCGGGTCTGCTGCCCTGAGGGTCTGTGGCTCGGGGCATATATGACCCCGCAGGTCTCTGACACCTGGGGTTTGTGAGCCTCAGAGTCTCTGACCCCGCTGGTTTTTGACTCCATGAGTCTCTGACCCAGTGGTCCCTGACCACTATGATCTCTGACCCCATGGGTCTGTCTCCACAGGTCCCTGACCCCGAGAGTCTCTGACCCTGTAGGTCTGTGGCACCCCAGGTCTCTGGCTCGGTGGGTGTTTGACCCCACAGGTTTGTGACCCCACAGATCTCTGACCCCGTGTGTCTGTGATCCCAGGTGTGGCTGACCCCACAGATCTGTGACCCTGTGGATCTGTAACCTTGGAGGTTTCTGACAGGGGAGTCTGTAACCCCGGCGTTCTGTCACCCCACGGGTCTCTGACCCTGGGGGTCTCTGACCCCACAGGTCTCTGAATCTGGGGGCCTCCGACCCTGTGGGACTGTGAGCCCACAGATACGTCACCCCATGTCTGTGACCCTGCGATTATGTGTCTCTGCAGGTCCCTGACCACACGGGTCTCTGACCCTGGGGGCCTCTGACTCCAGGGCTCTCTGACCACACAGGTCCGTGACTCCAGCGATCTGTGGCCCTGCAGGTCTCTTGACTCGGTGAGTATGTGAGTCCTCAGGTCTGTCAACCTGCAGGTCTCTGGCCCTGGAGGTCCGTCACCCTGTGTGTCTTTGGCTCCACGGGTCTGTCACCCCGCAGGTGTCTGACCCCGAGGGTCTGTGATCGCGTGGATCCCTGACCCCGGGGGTCTCAGACACGCGGGTTTCTGGCCCCAGATGTCCCTGATACCGGGAGTCTCCGTCAGCAGCGGTCTGCGACCACAAGGGTCCCTGGACCTGCGGCTTCTTGAGCCGTCAGGCCTCTGACCCGGGAGTCTCTGACTGCGCGGGTCCGCAATCTCCCGGCGCCCCGCGCTTCGTCACGGCGGCGCCGGGCGGCGATTGGCTGCGCCCGGCGCGCAGGCGCAGAGCGGCTGTTGCGGCGGCGGAGCGGCCATGGACGCGGGTGGCGGCGGCGGGCAGAGCCGGTTGCAGGGCGGCCCCGGGTCTGGCGGCGACGAGAAGCCCACGCCGCCCTGGGGCCGGGACCGCCGGGACCCGCCCGCTGGGCCCGAGAAGGAGCAGGAGCTGGTGAGCGCCGCCGCGCCGCGGGCCGCCGCTGAGTCACGGCCCGGCCGGCCTCGCGTCACCGGTGGGGCGGGACGTCACCGCGCGTCACGGGGGTGGCCGGTGCCCCTCTGAGGGCGTCCCGGGGGCTCCCTGCGGCGGGGGCGCGTGACGTCTGCGGCGCGAGGGGGCTCCCTGCGGAGCGGGCCCGTGGTGCCCTGGGGGTGCCCCCTGACTCGCACGAAGGCTCCAGCCCTGGGGCGGGGGGCGGGGGGCCGGGGTGCTCCGTGGTTGGCGGGGTGTGGCTGGAGTGGGGCGAGGGGAGTCGCGGTGCAATCGGGGTGCACGCGTGACTGTGGAGGAGTCCCCTGTTTTGTCGTGGGGGGGGGGCTTTGGTGCTGAGGCGCCCCAGGGGCTGCAGAGCGCTGCTGTCCCCGCCATGCCCCTCTCTGTGGGGGTGTTTCTGTACAGCGCGGGGTAATGGGGGTGGCAGTTCTTGCCCTGGTCTCTTTGCAGGGGGGGAGAGGGGCAATGTTCCCTAGTGATGGGAACATTGACCCCCAGCAGCACTGGGGCAGGATGGTGCCCTGGGGAGGTGTATCATTGTGTCCCCGTGTAGCTTGGGGTCACACCTTCATTTCTGTCACACTGGGGGTGTGACACCGGGTGCCCTTAATTCTGCTTTCTCTGGTGCGTTTTGGCAGTCAGAGGAAGACAAGCAGCTGCAGGATGAGCTGGAGATGCTGGTGGAGCGCCTGGGGGTAAGTCTGTGCTGGGGCTCTCAGCGAGAAGCTGTGGAGGAGTGGAGCGGTGGAGCCCTGACCAGGACTTGAGTCCGTCCGTCCTTCATTTGTGGTTGTTCGTTGTGAAGCATAGATGGAGGGGTTCATCTTGAGCGGAGCCTCTCCTGTCCTCTGTGGTCTGTCCCCAACCTTGCTGCCTGTCTGACCTGTGCCGCAGGGACCTCTGCCTCCCTCTTGTGCAGGTGGCTTTCTGCCCCACTGTGCCCTCTCTCCCCAGCACCTGTCTGAAGAAAGCATCCCAGGGTTGGAGAGCTGCTCTGCTCAGAGCCTTGGCTGTATTTGGGGTGAGGGGTGGTGGTGTGGGAAGCAGCCCCCCTGCTCCTTGACAAGCAGCTTTCCTCTGCAGGAGAAAGATACATCCCTCTACCGCCCAGCCCTGGAGGAGCTGCGGAGGCAGATCCGCTCTTCCACCACCTCTATGACCTCCGTTCCCAAACCCCTCAAGTTCCTACGGCCTCATTATGGCAAGCTGAAGGAGATCTATGAGAACATGGCTCCGGGAGAGAACAAGGTAAAGGCTCTTGGCCCCGCCATCTCACATGGCTGGGTGGATGGTGCTGGGGCAGGTGATCGCAGAGCCCTCCAGACTCTGTGGTCTAACGTTGGCTGCTGTGACTTGCTCCAGTGGGTTATAACTTGCCAGGGGTGTGCCTTTGCCACCTATGATGGCTTGTGGGTGCAGGGAGGGTGTTGTGTCCCTGGCTCACCCTGTTTCCCCATGCCCAGTGTGTGTCTGGACCTCTGCACTCTTTCCCCAGCACTTTGCAGCAGACATTATTTCTGTTCTGGCCATGACCATGAGTGGGGAGCGTGAGTGTCTGAAGTACCGGCTGGTGGGCTCCCAGGAGGAGCTGGCGTCTTGGGGACATGAATATGTGAGGTAAACCTGGGTGGGAGCAGGACCTGGGGAAGGATGAGGACTCAGGGGGATTTCCATGAGCATTTTTGACTCTGGCTTGTCTGGAAGGTGTCCTGACTTGCTGGGCTTGTGTTCAGCTGCCCCTGTCACTCCTGCATGTGTTACCTCATCCTCTCTTCACAGTGCTTTGCTATCTGCAGAAATCTTCCTGCCGTGGCCTCTAATCTCTGCTCTTAACCCTATTCCTCCTCTGGTCTTGTCCCCTATAAGCTCTCACAGGAATGTGGACTCCCTGTGAACAATACACAGCCCTGCTGGCTGTCAGTAGCTGCTCCCCATCCTTGGTGCTGGGTGCAGCTGGTTTCCATGGCAGTGATGTCCCTTTGTCCCTGCAGGCACTTGGCAGGAGAAGTGGCCAAGGAGTGGCAGGAGATTGATGAGGCTGACAAGGCTCAGAGGGACACGCTCCTCACCCTGGTCAAGGAGATTGTCCCCTACAACATGGCCCACAATGCAGAGCACGAGGCCTGCGACCTGCTCATGGAGATTGAGCAGATGGACATGCTGGAGAAGTACATTGATGACAACGCCTACTCCAAAGTATGCCTCTACCTGACCAGGTGAGGGGGCTAGGCAGGCTGAGGTGCTGGAGGGGCCCTGGTTCCTGGTGGGCTGAGGTGGCTTTACGTGGTTGTCACCTTCATGTCTGTCTCCTGCTCAAAGCTGTGTAAGCTATGTCCCAGAGCCCGAGAACTCAGCTCTCCTGCGCTGTGCCCTGGGCATCTTCCGCAAGTTCAACCGCTACCCTGAAGCCCTGCGCCTGGCTCTGATGCTCAATGATGTGGAGCTGGTGGAGGACATCTTCACTTCCTGCAAAGACGTGTAAGTGGAGACTAGTTCCCTGCCTTCTGGGGCCCTTTGCCCATTGTGGTGGGGCACAACTCCTCGTCTGAGCAGAGTTGGGTTGGATCCTAACACCACCAGAAGTGTCTGAGGGTTTGGACTGAGACTCTTGTTCCTGAAATTGAGATAGGCAGGAGTGGGTTATCTCTGGGCCGCTCTTGTGTGTGTGTAGAGCAGGGCAGGTTGGATTACTGTTCAGTTTATGCTGGGGCTGGCTGAGGTCTGGGCACTTGCGAAACCTCTCCCCTCTGTGCAGAGTTGTTCAGAAGCAGATGGCCTTTATGCTGGGTCGCCATGGGGTCTTCCTGGAGCTCAACGAGGATGTGGAGGAATATGAGGACCTGACTGAGATCATGTCCAATGTCCAGCTCAACAGTAACTTCCTGGCCTTGGCCAGAGAGGTGAGTGCCCTAGCTGGTAAAAGAGCCCTGGGCTGCCTCCAGTTGTAGCTGCCCTGGCTGCCAGACTCAGTGGCAAGATCTGGTAAGAGATCCTTCATCCCTGCAAGCTTGGCCAAGCACCTCCTGGAGAGATTGCTGGTGTATGGCATCTGCCCTGGGGTGTACTGACTGGGAGGTAACCTTCCCCCTTGTCTTTGCAGCTGGACATCATGGAGCCCAAAGTGCCGGATGATATTTACAAAACCCACCTGGAAAATAACCGTAAGGGCTTGTGATGTAGCCTCCCCCTTCCCTGCCTGTGAGGGGTTCCTGGGGCTGCAAGGTACCTCCGGGCTGGTGCAGTCGGCTCTGTACTCTGAGTGGGACATATGGCTTGCCTGCGGTCTCTGACCTGCTGTGGAACAGAGCTGGCTGCTTGCTGTGAACGTGGGCTTCTCCTTCCTGCTGGTGATGGGGACAGGTCCTCATCCTCCCGTGGTGTGGGCTGGCTGTGTGGTGGAGGGCTGGCAGGGCTTCTCTCGCTGCTGGCCTTACCCTGACTTCATTCCCCAGGGTTCGGGGGGAGCGGTTCCCAAGTGGACTCGGCCCGGATGAATTTGGCCTCCTCCTTTGTGAACGGCTTTGTGAATGCTGCCTTCGGACAGGACAAGCTGCTGACGGATGATGGCAATAAATGGTTGTACAAGAACAAGGACCACGGTGAGGGAGCTGTCTGGGCAGGGGCTGGAGGTGCCCCTTGGCTTGGAGCCACTACCCTGTCCACTTTGGGGACCTGCTGAAAGGGGGTTACGGAGCACAGCTGCTGCTAGGCTGCCCGGTGTCCCTGGCCACCACCTGCCCCAGGCAGGGCACATTGATTCACCGCTGATGTGGGTTGTTCTTCTCCCCTGGCACTACAGGGATGCTGAGTGCTGCAGCCTCGCTGGGCACCATCCTGCTGTGGGATGTGGACGGGGGCCTCACGCAGATCGACAAGTACTTGTACTCCTCGGAGGATTACATTAAGGTTGGTGGCACCAATCCCGACATGGGCTCTATGGCTGCTTGGTACAGCCCTGCTGCAGGCTGGGTGTGCAGCTGGCTCGGGGAGTGGTTGGCCTGGCCTTGGTCCACTGTGCAGCTCGGCTTCTGCCTGGAGAGGGGTTGGATGCCCTGTGCCCCAGGGTTTTGAGTGGCTCACAGCAAAGTACGGAATTCCTGGGGACTGCCTGAGTCACCCTTGGGGTCCTCTCATCACAGAGCTACGAGCTTTAGACTGCTCAGCTGGACCTAGACGGGCCTTGCTCACTTGGTACCAACTTGCCCATCCCAGGGAGTGGGTGCAACGTGTGGGGTGACAGTAGTCACTGGCTGTCAGGGAGCTTTGTGCATTGGTAGCCAGTGTGTGATGGTGCTTCTGCCTTGCAGTCAGGAGCCCTCCTGGCCTGTGGCATCGTCAACTCAGGGGTGAGGAATGAGTGTGACCCTGCCCTGGCCCTCCTGTCCGACTACGTCCTCCACAACAGTAACACCATGAGGATTGGAGCCATATTTGGGTAAGTGCCTGGCCCTGCCTCCCCAGGCTGTGCAGAGGGTACAGCTCCCCTCTCATGCTCCCCCCTCACACTCCCCTGGACTCTCCACAGGCTGGGGCTGGCATACGCGGGCTCCAACCGTGAGGATGTCCTGACTTTGCTGTTACCTGTGATGGGAGACTCCAAGTCCAGCATGGAGGTAAGGAGTGAGGCAGGGTTCACCTGGGGTTCCTGCTTCCCCATGCAGTCCCCAGCAGCTCCTGGGGACACAGAGGGGCTATGCTGCAGCTGGTTTAGGCACCAAGAGCAAGGCTACGTGTCCCTGCTCGGTGCTGTGCCAGAAGAGAATGACCCTATTTTTCCCATCTAAGCTGCTCCTATGATGGGATTGCAGCAGATGTGGAAGGATGGGAAGCCATGAGGTCTCCCAGTAGCCGGTATTTTTGCACAAAATGGGGACCAAGGGTACCCAGTGCTCTTTCAGGCTGGGCAGCCATTGGACTGTGCAGACCTGGCCCTAAGCTGTGAGGCAGCTCACTCTGTGCTTTCTCCGTGTACAACATGTCTCCTTCCGTCCTTCACCAGGTGGCTGGCGTGACCGCCTTGGCCTGTGGGATGATATCAGTGGGCTCCTGCAATGGGGATGTCACTTCAACCATCCTCCAGACCATCATGGAGAAATCAGAGACAGAGCTGAAGGACACATATGCCCGGTGGCTGCCACTTGGCCTGGGCTTGAACCACTTGGGTGAGGCTGGGCAGTGCCAGCAGCTCACAGGTTGGGCATTGGGGTGGGAGCATCCGTCCACTGCTATGCTCTAACCGCTGTGCCTTCCCTGGCAGGGAAGGGAGAGGCAATTGAAGCCATCTTGGCAGCGCTGGAGGTGGTGTCAGAGCCGTTCCGCAGCTTTGCCAACACTCTGGTGGACATCTGCGCTTATGCAGGTGAGTTGGGCTGATTGAGGTCAGGGAGGCAGGAGTGGGACCCGGGCCCTCTGCCTGCTGATCCTGGCCCTCTGCTCTCCCCTCAGGCTCAGGGAATGTCCTGAAGGTGCAACAGCTCCTGCACATCTGCAGCGAGCACTTTGACTCCAAGGAGAAAGAGGAGGACAAGGACAAAAAGGACAAGAAAGAGAAGGAGAAGAAAGAGAGCTCGGCTGACATGGGGGCTCACCAGGTGGGGAAATGTGGACTGGGACCCGTGTGCTGGGTACAGAAGCTGGCTTTTGGGGGATCCCTAAGCCACTTGTGGGATCAGAGCTGGGGGAAATCAGCCCCCAGCAGCATCCCCTGTTCTCCCTGCCCAGCATGGACTCAGGGTGGGTGCAGGGGCTGGGAGAACTTGGGTTTTGAGTTGGGTGCTCCCTGCCTGGTTCTCAGTGCCTGTGTCCCTGCAGGGCGTAGCGGTGTTGGGGATCGCGCTCATTGCCATGGGCGAGGAGATCGGTGCTGAGATGGCTCTGCGCACGTTTGGCCATCTGGTGAGTGACACCGAGGGGATGGCACAGAGCTGGGGAGGGACCTGGGAATAGAGACTGGGTCTTGCCTCACATCACTGTAGACCTTGCTGCCCTTGCTAAGCTGGGTCTAACACCCCCCTCCCCCCTGTGCAGCTGCGCTACGGGGAGCCCACCCTCCGACGTGCCGTGCCCCTGGCCCTGGCCCTTATCTCAGTGTCCAACCCCCGGCTCAACATCCTCGACACCCTCAGCAAGTTCTCCCATGATGCTGACCCCGAGGTCTCCTACAACTCCATCTTTGCCATGGGCATGGTGGGAAGTGGTAAGCCTGGGGGATAGCCCAGTCTGGGGCTCATGCAGAAGTCAAGTGCGAGACCTGAGCCGTGTACCCTACTCTCTGCCTGCCCCCTCTCTTCCCCAGGTACCAATAACGCTCGGTTGGCAGCGATGCTGCGGCAGCTCGCCCAGTACCATGCCAAGGACCCCAACAACCTCTTCATGGTGCGGTTAGCCCAGGTGATGGTCTTGCGCTCACCACTTGTGGTGGAGAAGGGGCAAGTTGGGGTCCCTGCCCTGGATGTCCTGGGGCTGTCACCCTCCTGCCAGGCAGGGCTGGGGTCCCAGGCATTGCCCCACTCCTCTCTCACATGTTTTTCTCTGCCACACCAGGGCCTGACGCACCTGGGCAAGGGGACGCTTACCCTGTGCCCCTACCACAGTGATCGCCAGCTCATGAGCCAGGTGGCCGTGGCTGGGCTCCTGACCGTCCTTGTGTCCTTCCTGGATGTGCGCAACAGTGAGTACCGTGGGCTTGGCCCGCCCAGCACCCCTCTGCCCAACAGGGTGGGCACTGCTCAGCCTCTTTACTCCTGTCTCCCCTCCAGTTATCCTGGGCAAGTCCCACTACGTCCTCTATGGCCTCGTTGCTGCCATGCAGCCCCGCATGCTGGTCACCTTCGACGAGGAGCTGCGACCTCTGCCTGTGTCCGTTCGGGTGGGACAGGTAAGGAGCAGCCAGAGACGGGGAGGGGGTGCTCCCCTGTCCCTGTGTGTCCCCAGCATTTACCTTGCTCTTCTCTCACAGGCTGTGGATGTGGTGGGCCAGGCGGGTAAGCCCAAAACCATCACTGGCTTCCAGACTCACACGACACCAGTGCTGCTGGCGCATGGGGAGAGGGCAGAGCTGGCCACCGAGGAGCATGTGCCTGTGACACCCATCCTGGAGGGATTTGTGATCCTCCGCAAGAACCCCAACTACGACGTTTAAGCCTGGGGGTGCTGGGGGGTGGGTAGGTGGTGTGGGATTGCGGGGGGCGGGAACCTAGTCTATTGGTTTTGTCTGTTTTTGTTACTGGGATTTAAGGAAATAAAACTATGGTGCCCTTACTCTCCTGGTGCTGGGACTGTGGGCTGGGCTGAAATCCTCTCAAGGGTACTTGCTGCCTGAGGAAGCTGAGCACAGTGCAGACCCCCAGAAGCAGGGGGTGAACACAGTTGTGGGGTCCCACATGTGCCTGGCTCTAGCTCCTCCCTCCTCTGTGCCTGCAGCATGCAGCTCCCCTCTCCATTGCACTGGTACCCTCTTCAGCCCAGTGTGGGCTCCCAAGCTTCAGCTGTCCCCCTACCTGGGGTGTGCTGGGCTTTGCTGGTGTTTGGTGCTGCTTGGGAGCTGGCGTCCGGGTTAAAATCTGTCTTGGGGTGGAAGCCATGAAGTAGTATTTTTAGGAAAGGGGAAAACTCCTGTTTCCAAAACTGGCAAGGTCTGTGTCCTGCCCTGCCCCAGCTGGGGTACCATGTGTGGGGGGGTGCGGGATGCTACAGCTGGGTGGGTGTAGGGGCTGTGACCAGGCAGGGGATGCTGGGTTGAGGCTGGGATGGGTGTGGGGTGCTGAGTCACAAGGGGAGTGGGAACGGTGCAGGGTAAAGTGGGCTATGTCACCCTGTGGGTGTAAGGGTTGCGTCCTGGATAGGTGCAGCTCCTGAGTGCTGCTGGAGGAGTAAGAGTTGAGGCCAATGGATGTAGGTCCTGGGTGGGTGCCAGTGCAGATGGGTGAGGGTCCTGGAGGGTGCCATATGGGTGCTGAAGCTGCATGGATCCTGGGTGGGTGCAGGCCGTGGTGGCTGCTGGGTCCCGGGTGGGTGCAGGTTGCGGAGGCTGCCGGGTCCCAGGTGGGTGCGGGTGGGAGTGAGGCCGGGTCTCGGTTGTAGGCCGGTTGCGGGCGATGCCGGTGCGGGTGCCGGAGCGTGCCGGTGGCGGCGGCGGGCCACGTGGTTCCGCACGGGGCGTGCGGAGGCAGTTCCAGCGCTCTGGGCGTGGCCCGCCGGCCGAGGGGGCGTGGCGCGGCGCGCGAGGGGGCGTTCCCCGAGCGCCCCGCCGCACGTGACAGCGGCGACATAGGCGAGGCGCCGGCGTCACGTGCGGCGGGCGGCTGCCCAGAGCGGCTTCAGGCGCGGCGCCCCGCCCCCGCGGGGGGTCCCCCCGTTGCCGCTGCCGCCCCCTTTTTTGGGGCTTTTTTTTTTGTTGTTTTCCCTTTTTTTTTTTTTTTTCCTTTTTTTTCCTTTTTTTTTTTTCTTTTTTTTTTTCTTTT
>WTSP01009352.1:0-20855 GCA_025331215.1 Actenoides lindsayi | reverse complement strand
TCTGTTCCTGTGTGGGCTGCCCTGGGTGACCCTGCTCTGGCAGGGGGGTTGGACTTGATGATCTCCAGAGGTCCCTTTCAGCCTCCACCGTTCTATGATTCTACTCCTCCCTCTCGTGTTGCCCAGGCACTGTGTGGTCCTGCTTACTGGAGAAGGTGATAAATTTGCTGAAGCTTATGAAGCATTTTTGACTTTCGCTGTGGCCAACACAAGGGACACGCTGAAGTTTGTGCACATCTACAACGAGCGGCAGCCGGAGTTTGCAGACGCCTTGCTGATGGACGAGGAGAAGTATCGAGGAAAATCAGCTGTGAGGGTTTCTAGTTTTCTAGGTTCCCCCCCACCCTCCATCTTCTTTTCACCTGTCATTCTAACATCACTCTCTGTAAGATGCTATACCTTGATCTGACACCTAATTCAGGCCAATTTGAAGCATGGTGACTGGTCTGGTGAAAAGCACCTTGCTCTCTGACAATCTATAATGTTATTGGCTCATCCAGGTGGTCATTCTGGAGCGCCGCAATAACGCAGGGAAGGTCTCCTATAAAGCCTTGGAGGAGTCCTGGCAAGGCAGCAAAGAGGACAACTTCATCCTCCTGGATCTTCTGGACCAGCTGAGGACAGACCCCGGCCTTCTCTCTTCAGAAACTGTCCTGGCAGACTTGAACGACGAGCTCGCTCCGGTAAGCGCAGGGCCTTTCCAGCTGCCTAACCACCACCTTCCCTTTCTGGACAGTCCCCTTATGGGCATTATTTATATTTTAAATTACTAAGGCAAGACTCTCACAAGTTTTCTCGCTCGTGGAAGGCAGCTCAGGGCATACTCCGAAGCTGATTAGACCCAGGGTTCTGTTTAAAGGCTGGGGGTCCTATCAGGGCTCTGGATGGTTGTAATTTGCTTTTCTCTTTATTCTTTATAAACAGATCTTCCTTATCCGATGGCTTTACTCCATGCTGGACTATATCTCAGACTGCTGGGACAGTTTGTTTCACAGTAACTGGTACGGATTGGCTGTTAACGAGTCTCCACAGGGAGCAGCTTTGCCGTTACCCTGTTCAGATGCTTAGCAGAACCAAGTTCTTATTACCAGGAATAGAGAACATCTCAAAACTCATGGGTGCCTGCATTCTCTGGAGATGTAGGTGACAAGTGGTGACACCACAGTGACCTTAGCTTCTGCCTCCAGTACTTTGGCCTGGAGGCTGAGTGTGGATGTCACTCTCCTGAAAACACACCTCCTTTGTTAGTTGGCACTGTTTCCCTCTTCTCCGTTCTAAAATGGACCCATTTTGATCCTCCTCCTTTTGGGTGGGAGCAGAACAGTGCTCAAACTCTTGATCAACTTCAAGACCCGAGTTTCTGGGGGTATTGCTGGAGGTAGAGGGGACCTGAAATTCAGGCAGAAACCGCTCAGCTCGTGGACCTGATTGCTGTTTGCCAATCTTCCCCTCAGGCGAGAAATGATGCCGCTGCTCTCCTTGCTCTTCTCTGCGCTCTTCATTCTCTTTGGCACCGTTATTGTGCAGGCTTTCAGGTGGGTGTTGAGCCTTGTTCTTCAGGCTCTGAGCCAAAATGCCCTAGGGCATGTTGTAGTCCAGCCTACAGCTCTTCAGTCTTACCTGGTGCCTTAAACCCACGTTGATCATCTCCCTTTGCAGTGATTCGAGTGATACGAGGGACTCTCCTCCCTCTGAGAAAGAAGAAACTGCCTCAAAGGCCGAGAAGAACGACGTGAGCTTCAGCAGAGAGAGTAACAGGTGCCCTCCCTAACTTCTCCAGAAACATTGTGTGTCATTGGGGAGCATCTGTGCAAAGTGAGAGCGCACAGAGAGCGTTGGGTGGGCAGGAGAGAAGCGCCTGAGCTGAGTGAACACAGCGCAAGCACGGGAAGGGGGGCAGGAGCAGTGGCCAGCCAGGACCCAGAGGTGCACAAAAGTGGTTTATTATGTGATTCCCGCTGAATTTGCCCCAGAAAACATCCTCAGGGGAAAGGTAAAGGTCTGACTGGCTTGGTGAGGAAAACCCAAGTCTGGACTTTACACTGATTAAACTGGTTTTAGCTACAGGGCCAGTATAAAGGGGCGGGGATTGAGCTCAAGGTTTCTCCATCCTCAGTCGCTCGCGGTCGCTCCTTCCCCTTTCACTCAGTCACTGTTTTGTTGCAGGATTCCCAAGAAGGGCTTTGTCGAGGTGACTGAGCTAACAGACATCAACTACAACAGCAACTTGGTGCGTCTGAGGCCGGGTCACATGAACGTGGTCTTGATCCTGTCCAACTCGACCAAAACTGCCCTCCTCCAGAAGTTTGCCCTGGAAGTCTACACGTTCACAGGGTAGGCTGGGGCCCTGTCCCGGGTTTCGGTTTAACAAGGTGAACAAGTTGTGTAATGTTGCTCTGATGACCAGTCAAAAGTGGTGTTGGCTTGACTGTCAAGACAGAACACTTCTGGCAAGCAAAGCAGCCTCTGCACTCAAAGAATCACAGACTGATGGGGGTTGGCAGCAACCTCTGGAGATGATCTGGTGCCACCCCCCTGCTTCATCCAGCAGGGTCACCCAGAGCAGGGGGCCCAGGGTCACAGTGTCCAGGGGGTTGGGAATCTCTCCAGAGAAGGAGACTCCACAACCCCTCTGGGCAGCCTGGCACAGGCTCCCACACCCTCACACCAAAGAACTTGCTCCCCCTGCTCAGATGGAACCTTCTGGGTTCCAGTTGGTGCCCCTTGGTGCCCCTTGTCCTGTCACTGGTCACAAGAGTCTGGCCCCATCCTCCTGCCCCCTGGGGGCCCTTTAGCTCTTGCTCAGCATTGCTCAGCTCCCCTCTCAGGCTGCTCTTCTCCAGCTGAACAGCCCCATGGCTCTCAGCCTTTCCCCATGCACAGAGATGCTCCAGCCCCTCAGCGTCTTTGGAGCCTCTGCTAGACTCTCTCCAGCAGCTCCTTGAGCGTTCACAGTACACATTGCACAGCCCTGAAACAAAGAGCACGTGGGGCTGAGTAACAAAGAAACTGGCCGAGAACAATGAATGGAGGGAGTGGAAAGGTGGGAAGAGTGTGGGCACAGTGCTGGGGACGCTGGTGATACCTGCCGTGGAAAAGGTGTGTATTTTGTCTGAGCCTGCTTCCCATGACTGCCTCTGCTCTCCCTTCCTTTCCAGGTATGTGGAGACACAGTTTCCCCAGGGCCATACTGGTATCACTGGTCTTTGTCTGCTGCTGTTCCCTGTTGCCACCCTGTCCTTCCTGTGGTCTCCAGGCTCTTTAGGAAGAGCTGCAGTGGGTGATACCAAGCGGGAGGAGCAGAGGATGGGATTCCCCCTCCTGTTGCTGTGGCAACCGTTGGGCTGGAGCGCAGCGCTGGGGTGTGCTGGGGACGCTGCGGAGGCTGGGCTGCGCTGACATCACACCGGGGAGGTGGTGCAGAGGGAAGGGGAGTGGGAAAGGGAGAGCCGGGGAGACTGCGGAGGGAAGAGCTGCAGCAGGAGTGGGCTCTGGGGAGAGGTAAGAGGCGCTCCGGGGGCAGTGGGTCGGGGGGGGGGGAGGTCCTGGCGTTACAGCCCGGGCAGGAGCAGAGTCAGCCACAGCAGCGGGTGTTTTCTCCGGGGGGCATCGCAATAAAGCGCCCGTTCCCAGGATGGCCTCGCGTTTCTTCTGGTACTTATTTATCCGATCGGAACGCCCAGAACTGCGAACGGAGAGCGGAGATAAATGGTGCTGGCAGGTGTCCACAGCTTTGTGAGGGAAGAATTGCTTTAACCGGATCAAAATAAAGAGCATGGCCCCTACAACAGTATATGCAAATAAATCTGCATCGCCTCTGTTTTCTTGGCTCGGTCCTCGCAATTATAACAGCATTAAGCATTTACAATAACTGAAACATGCTTTTAGTCAGCTCTCCTTTTTCCTCTCCCTTTTCTGCTACTTGAAGCAAGCTCCCCCCTTGGGAAATCCGCATTGTATTGTGGAAACGGGGAAATTCTCTCTGGGTGGTGTTGGCTCTGCTAATACTGGGTCAGCAGCAGTGCAGAGCCCGGGGACTCGGTTAACTTTGTCTGTCAGTAAAAAGTCCCCCTGAAATTCCCAGTTCATTGCTTAGAGCCAAGAATATAAGAACAAAGGTAATCTTCAGGGCTTTCGAGGGACCGGGGTTTTGAAGGCTTGATTGTAATTAGCATAATTAGTGTAGAATTTTTATTTTTGCATGAATAGAACCGAAAGGGGAAAAAAAATGTAAAAAAAGCAAAATAATCCATTGATTTTAAATGTAAAATAAACACTGGTAAGAAAGGTCCCCTTTTCCAGTCTGGAATGGGCTGAAAAGCAAACATTCTTTTTCGGGCTTTGCTGAGAAATCACTTTTTCCATCTAAGGAATTATTTTTTTTAAGTGTTGCATTTCGATTGATTTATTAATGAGCTAAAGCCTAGGCATGAGGTGCCCCTTCTCTGTATGGATTGTAAAAATCTGCCATTCAGCTTTTGGAATATTTTCCTTCCTTAAAATGAAGGTAACATTTGCATCATTGAGCAGCGTACGCTCGGCTCTCAATGATTTGTTGTGTTTGGCTTCTCGGGAGCCGTGTGTATTTTATTCATAAGCATCGAACTGCTCATGCCGCCCCCGCTACCTCGCTGTGACAAGAAGTCACAGAGAAAAAAACCTCGCCGGGGTTTTAGGGAAGGAGCTGACACCTGCCTGGAAGTCTCATCCGTGAAAAACAGCCTGCTTGTCTTCTGACCGAGGGGATGTGTGCAGCACAGCCCGGGCTGCCATGGGGTAACAGAGGGTAAAGCGCGCGGTAGTTCACCACAAGCTTCTCATTTATTTTTCCCTTCCCATTTACATTCAAAATAATTAACTCGAGAATTCTGGGTTTATTTTGTTTTCCTTTTGGTTTAATGCGCAGCAGTTGGGGGGAAGCCCTTGGAGGTGAGCAGGGCTGTTTTTCTAACACCCCCTCTTGCTGGCTAAAATCTCTCGGCTTCTCTTCAGCCCGTGAGGACTTGGGGGAACAAATGAGGAGCAGCAAAGCCCCCAGTGTCAGGGGGGGTTTCTCACTCAGCTGCCACCCTCCCTGGCAGGCAGGCAGGCTGGCTTTTGGCCATCAAGATTTGGGGTGCTGAACCGGTGGCAGAGTTGGATGGACTGGCAGCAGAGGCAAAGGAACTGTCAGAGGTGGATGAACCAGCAGCAGAGGCAAAGGAACTGGCAGCAGAGGTGGCTGAACCAGCAGCAGAGGTGGCTGAATCGGTGGCAGAGGTGGCTGAACCAGGAGCGGAGGTGACTGCCATGTGTCCCACCTGTGCTGGGTGCTGGTGTGTGCTCTGGCAGCGAGGGCAGGCAGGGTGCCGTAAAGGACCATGGCAGTCGCCCCGTAAAGCATAGCAAATTGTTTTGCTCTTTATTTCTCAAGGACAAACCAATTACGCCTATCAGGAGGCGAAGCTGCATAATCGGGTTTCCTTGAGTCCCTCGTTTCGTTGTGTTAAAATGTTTTGTTTGTCAGGCTTCTGTTCACAGAGCTGATGTTAATTCAGAGCCCGGTCCCCGACGGTGAACTTGCTGTTACAGTCCAAGGTCAGAGGGTGGCTGTGGAAGTCGCTGCCCTCCCGCAGCGTGTGCCAGCGAGGTGTAGATGGCTGGTAACCACCAACCAACCAACCAACCACCTTCCGCTCCTCTCCCGTACAGCGGGGAGGGAGGGACTCCGACGCTTTTGAGATGTAAACAGCTTGTTCTTTGAATATCATTAATGGCATTAATAATACGAGGAGTGACTAACAGCCGTACGCGGACTTTTAGAAGCGCTGTTGAATCTGCTTCCTGGTGCCGAGCATGAAAGGATACAATTATTTTTCATAACCTTTTATTTTCCCTTTACGGCAAGCTAAGCAAAGCAAGTTTGTCAGAGGCAGAGTGCTCCTAATTTGGTCTCCAGTGACCTCTGCAGCCGTGATTGGCAGTCGGGTGTCGGCAAGGAACTTGCGTCTGTGAGATAGAAACGAGCAGAACAAATGCCGTAGGACAGCTTGGGTTCCCTGGAGGACACAGGCTAAAAAAGGTGAAAGAAGTGCAATTACAGGAGGTTTTCAGCACGGAAAGTTAATTAGCTACTAAATAGCATTTAGTGCAGCTCAACGTGAGGAAATTTATGTTTTGAAAGCAAACAGATCAATGGAGAGCCGGTGGAACAAGCTTTTGGAAAGTCCACGTTGACATTGGTGTACTTTGTACTGTAACGTCCCGGGCAGCTTTTCCCAGGTTTCCCCAACAGCTAGGAAGAGTCGTTGGGTCTGTGGCCGGGGGCGGCTGCAGATGTATAGGACACGCTGCCACGTGGGGGGGTTTTGACATTTCATTTCAGAAATTCTGGTTAGGCTTTCATCCAGACTGCCTAACACCTTTTTCCCTGCTCACTGAGGTCACTCTAAATCGATTCTGTTCTGGCTCTCCCAGGCAAAGGAACTTCAAGTTCCAAATATTTTCAGCCGAAGGGCAAATTTAACACGATTCTTCGCCTAGTTCCTCACCTGCACTGCTCAGAGCTGAGTAGCTGGTGCGACTGCAGCGCTTCGCTGTCAGCGTCCGGCTGCGTGCTCCTTGAGCCGGTGCCGTCCCACCAGGGTCCTGCCAGTTCTGCCCCGCAGCATCACACAGAACAGGCAGAAATATTTCACCTCATTTTTGTTAATCCCAAATTACCAACCTGTTTTATTTTGCACGCCTTTTACATGTCCCTGAAGTCAGCGCGTTTCCCGACTCATTGTACACGTGTATTGTCAAGGACAGGGGTTTCTATCGGAACAGCAGATTTGGGCTCCAGCTCCCCGAAATTACCTCACTTTGTACAGTCACTGCACTACATTTTTAGGTGTTTCAGGATAGCTTTGAACTTTTATTGACGGATTGTTTATTTGAAGCTATCTGTCTGAGACATTTCGGGCAGCTGACGCTGCCGTGAGCTATTTCACCTTGCTGGAAAGAAGAGGAACCTAGAAGGTCAGTGCCTGTGGGGAATCGTGGAGGAACAGAGAAACGCTAACCCCTGGGGAGGAAAAGGGGCGTGTAATTCCCATTACATGGATGCTCATACATTATGATGATACTTATTGTCTGTAAATGATGCTTCACCAGCCAGGGTGCAGGAATAGCTCGGGCTGGAGGCAGAGCTGTCATTAGGGAAGGCGTGATTCAGTGCAGTGGTGATGGAGAGCCGGCCGAGGAGGGCTTGGCTCTGGCAAGAGGCTCTCTGGGAGCGGGGCGGTGCACGCTGACAGCCTGGGGAACTGCCACACCACGGCTGTAATCTTCAGCCTCTTTCCCTCATATAATTACATTTGTCACATCATGTCATAAAATGAGTTATTAGATCTTTGTTTGCTGAAATAATCATCCCGTGTAATTGGTGCAGGTCCCTGCCCTGGCTCTGCAGCAGAAACAACCGCTGGGCTTATCTCTCTTTATGCTGTAAGGGTGTGTGGGCAGTAGGTTAGGTCCCCTCTCTACATCGTTGCACGTCGAAGTCTCTCCCTTGGCCCCCTCCTGTCGGGTGGAGGGTTCCCGAGCAGAAGGATGAGGTTGGTGGCCAGCGCTTGGGTTCTCAGGGGCTACAGAAGCTCCAGGGATGTAGACACAGTTGATTGCTGGAGCTGAATGTCGAATGGAGAAAATCCATCACCCCCTGGTCTTGCTCAGCAGCAGGAATGAGATGGATTTGGAGGCAGAAGAGTAACAGGACTTCAGTAAGGGGAAAAGGCTTAAGTGGATCATGAATATGACCATAGGTTTCCTGCCTCCAGTTGTGCTAATCCTCCTTATGCTTTTTCTCTGTCCCTTTTTTTCCCGTGGACCACTGTGCTGGGTCTCTTGTTCAGCTGAGCAGTGCTGTGTATGAGCTGGCGCTCTGTTTTTCCTGGATCCCACAACCCAAAGTCTCTCTGGAATGTTCCTGCAGCTATTTGCCTTGCAGGGCTTCATCTCCCTGCTTTCGCAGGGCACTCTGGTCCAAATTCCTCATCTAACAGATATAATAGTCTGACAAATAATAAATTCTTCCCTCGCATCTGTGTGTCTTGTGTGCCCAGTTAGAGGATTCCCCAAAATCCAATTGATCATTGTTACTTATGTGCAGAATCCTCTCAATAGTGACATTATTTTTAAAAGTAGTCCCAACAGATTAGAATCTTTTTGAAGTTGTTGGGTTTTTTTCAGTGAATATATACAGGAAAAATTAATTTTAAACACAGTGAGGGTTTTTTTCTCCATTTCCACAGTGACTAAGTATGCACCAGTGTATGAGGTGATACTCTCTGCATCTGTACCGTGGATGAATGTAGGTGTTCATCGCCCTCTCCGAGGGGTGCACAGATGTCTCTTTCAGATTTCTTCTTCTACATCAGTGAAAACATTGGAATTTCCCTGGGCTGCACCCTCTGAGGCACTGTGCTTACACTTGCTGGCTTTTTGCTGTCCAGAAAGGGTAAATCCACTTCCACGTGTTGCTTCAGATCGCATCCATGTATGCTGGGTGCTTGTGCACGCTTGTAACTAGCGGCTGAACGTGAACTGTAAATATTTGTCTTGAAGAAGCGTTTCCAGAAAGTATAACGTTGCCAGCACCTTTGTGACCGGGCTCTCCAGCTGCTGAGTTTTCAGGTAGCTACTGGCATGTCCAACACAGATTTTGGTGAGGGAGCAGCAGGAGCTGCAGCTGGCGGTAGCGTTCTGTCCTGCGCAGCTACGCGATGCCCCTGGATCGAAGCGAGCCCACCCAGCTCCCCTGGAAGCTGTCGTCTCTTGCAGTCATCTCTCTGGCAGCGGTCGTTCGGGATGATGCTCTGGAGGAATGGTCACGTTGGCCTGTGATGGGGCAACTGCAGGACAGTGATCCCCACAGCCAAGCCGTCTGCCAGCCCTTTATCGTACCGGCCGCTTCATCTTTGCAAGAGTTCTAGAAAACTGGTTGCCTCTGCTTAGTCTTTGAGCTAGTTTGAGTCATCTCTTCCAGGAAAATCCTGTGGAACCAGCTGTGGCTCTTATGAAGTGTTGCTCCATAAATACCAGCTGCCTGCAGCAAGCAGTCCAGCGCGAGCGTCTCCTACCAGGACTCCTATTACTTTTGCATTAACGCCAGATACCGGATGGGTTAGAAGGTGTTATATTTTGCAGCTTTATCAGAAAGTAATGCTCGATTTTGCACGAAGGCCAGTGCAGCTTTCATGAAAAAATCTCCAAGGTGCAGGTGATGGAGCGTAGCTGAGCTTGGAGCTGGAGGTATCTGGTGTCTAACCTAGAAAACCTGCTGTCGTTCCTCTTTGCGTGTCTGGGTGTGTCGTGCGATCCCTGCTCACGTGGCCATTGCCCTGTCGCTTCCCAGACCTCAGCCTCCAAACGGCTCCGTTGTAAGTTTTACTTTGATGCTTTCTTTCAGAGAAAACGGAGCAGCAGAACCTCATGAACCGAGTAGCGAAGCTGCCCTTTTAGCTGAAAGTAAACCAGCCTTGGTCTCATCTGCACGAGGAGGGGGCTCCGCGATTCGTACCAGGGCGTGTGAGCGAGAAGGTTTCACTCGACCTGGGCGGCTCGCGGGGGCTCGGTTAGAAATACAACCCACAACTAACTGGGGTGTCCGGGGACCTGTCCGTTGGAATGCAGCGACCTGAACCGTGGGTAGATGCTCCAAGTAAGGGTCGTCCCTGCGGAAGAGACGCTGGAGCCCGGCTTGGCAAGCGTACCGATGCGGTGCGCTGCAGATCCATGCTGAGTGTGTGATTTTCAGCGTTCAGTGCCTACATTGTTAGATAAGCGGATTAGAAAACATTGCATAAAGTGGCGTTGCAGGGGGCTGTCTTTATACCTGCTACTCGCCTTGTTTTGCAAACCCTGATTTCACAGCGGAACCCATTCAGAGCTTGCGCTGAGATTGTTCACATCTATTGGCCTTTTTAAGAATCAAGGGGTCACAGTTTCAGATTCACTTAATTCTCAAAGCAGTGATATTTTTCTTTTAGGCTCAGGGCTGGTGGCAGGAAGAGTGGCGGGGGGGGTGTTATCTAAACTCATTTTACTCCTAAAGATAAAGGTCCAGGGCAGAGGGAGCTCCTTGTGTATTGAAAGAGGTTGGGTTTGCTCTCTCTACTCTGCAGTGGGTTAAAGAGCTCGTGTGTAATTTCTCGGTCCTTAACTCTCCGAAGTTTCAAGTTTGCCAGCGGAAACCGTTCGTCTGAAGTTTATACACACGAACCCTGGCTCGTCAGGTCCGCTTGCAAAGGCATAATGAGAAACCCGAGTTCAGGGGAAATATCTGTGGATCTTCCTGGTCACGGAGGGAATTTGCCAGATGACATCCCTGGTCAGTGCTGCTGTCTGGAATGCACTCGCTGCTCCTGGCCCCGGCCGGCTGCGGAGCAGCTGCACGAGGAGACTGCTCAAGCTGTGGGACAAGAAGTCCCTTCCTTGGGAAGTTCCCCACCGAGTGCTGCTGGAGCTGCTGAAGCAGCCTATTGAGCACCAGTGCTTCTGCAGTCACGCTTTTTCAATGGCTTGGGATTTTCCATCCAAAAGGATCATCAGTCCCAGAGACAAAATATGGTTTGAAGGGCTCTGGAGTAGGTTGGAGAGCAGGTGAGTGCCCTCTGTACTGGTGCGACCCCCAAACTGGCCCTTGTGCTGTTCCAAAGGAGCAGGGGATGAGGCCGTTCCTCAGAGGGGCCTGGGCAGTTCCCACTGGGCTGTTCCCACTGGGCTGCCTCGGTTTGCCTTCTCAAAAGTCAGTGCTCTGAGGAATGGTTTTGACTCTCCCCAGGTCTGTGTGGAATTCAGGAACAGACCAACAAAAGGATGTTTTTTTGGAATGGTAGGGAATTAAATAATGTCACCTCCCGTGGGGGCTGTCGGGTGTTGATTGCCCAGACCTGCTCGGAATGCCAGTTTCAGAGCTCTGACAAAAGATTGTTAACGCGGAGTGTCCGCGGTTCCCGCACGTAACCGCGACCTTCGGCTGATGCCCGGTGGGGTTTTCTTCCTCCCGCCTGCAGGGACACGTGTGACAATCGCATGACCTGCTCCACCAGCTCTGCCTCCAGCCTCGACACCAGTGCCCAGTTCCAGGAGAATAATGGGCAAACGCAGAGCACCAGATGGGACGAACAGCAGAAAGTCTTTGCCCTCGAGCAGGTCTGTGGTGTCTTCAGAGTGGACCTGGGCCAAATGCGATCCCTTCGCCTCTTCTTCAGGTGAGGTGTTGCGCGTGGTACCCGTGCGTGCTCGGGGTCAGTGCGCGCTGCCTCCCGTGGTCCTCCTTGGAAGCCCTTCCCTGAGGGTTGTCACCAGGAAAGTGTGTGTCAGCCTTCCCAAGGAGAGCCTCTGAATCTCAGCTATGGGGCCCAAGGCTTTTTTTTTCCCTGGGTGCTCCGAGCTGCCTTCCCAAAAATGTGTCAAATAACCTGGAGCTGTGGAAAGCATCTTTTTATCTATGGTGCCTTCTCCCTTACTTGCCCCTCACCAGGGTTCCTCTGAGGTCTTGCTGCTCTTAACCTCCTCACTTATCTTTCAAATTATTACAAAAGTTATTAAAAACATTTTTACTCCCTCTTTTTGTGCTCAGTCCCTGCGTGTTCAGACCTTGCTGTGTGCGACCAAGCCTGCCCGTGCCTGGGAGCTGACTCTGTGTACAGCCTTAATGTTGCTGGGGCAGATTTCTTGGGGGCTTTTCTCCAGGGAAGAAAAAAATTGAATTCCTTCATGTAATGGAAGGGTAAAAGAGTGCTGTTACCAGGCACGAGTGGAGCTTCCAGGGGAAAACGGTCACTATGGCCGTGTCATAGAATCATAGAGTATCCCAAGTTGGAAGGGAACCTTAAGGATCATTGAATCCCAGAGCTGTAAAATTACTTCTGCGCCCCGTTTTAAGGCACAACTTGGTGCTACACTTCTTTGTGGTTAGCTTTCTGCTCTCTCTCATCTACTGTTGCCCGTCCCTCTGGGCAGTTCCCTGCCGTTACCCTGGGCAGTAAAGGCAGGTTGTTCTCCCCGCTGTTGTGTCCCACAGCGACGAGGCGTGTACCTGCGGACAGCTGGTTGTTGCAAGCAGGGAGAGCCAGTACAAGATCTTCCATTTTCACCACGGTGGCCTGGATAAACTGTCCGAGGTGTTTCAGCAGTGGAAGTACTGCACAGAGACCCATCTGAAGGACCAGGTACCCGAGCGAGGTTCTGTTTTCCACCAGACGTTTCACACTCGGGTTTTCAGCCGGGGGAGCGTGTTGGAGAAAGGAAGCTCCGAGTTCACGCCACCGAGTCAGGCAGAAAGCTGCGACTTGTTGGGTGGTGTTGAGGATACAACAGTGAGTCGGACACGAGGTCTCCCTGGGACTCGCTTACCCCCATCCATTCCTGTCGTGCCGTGGGATACGGGGGAAGGTAACCCAGAGGACTTGCTCGGGTGGTTTATTTCGCTCGACCCGAGGGGTCAGCAGAGTGCTTCAGGCAGGGAAGGTGGCTGGGAAACCTGCAGCGGCTGGTCTGAAATTCTGTCAGAGTCTTTCATCCATCTTGCGAAGCGTAGCACACTGCTTTGGAAAATGTTTTGACAAGGCATCTTGCCATATTTTGTTCAATCTACATACAAATGTGATAAGAGCTCTTTAATTATCTGTTTAAGATACTGTATGTGCTTATTAGAAACAGCGATTTTTAAATTTCCATCCTTCCCACAGAGCCCCCTGCTGCTGTTCTTATTATGGTCGCATGGGCTCACTTTTTGCATTGAACAACCTTTGATTTTTAAATTAAATGTCAGCTGCAGTCTTGCACTGGGATCATGAGTGCCCTTAGAGAGCCTGGCAGTGCCGTTCCCTGCTTGCCTAACAGCAATCCCTTTGTATATGGCCAATCATATGTAATTTATTGCAAGCATTCCTGGCAGGGTGAAGTTTTGCTGTAAGCAGCATTAATTCAGTTTCAGGTCAGGGATAAGACTGGGGGAGGAACGGAAACAATTTCATTTTTCTGTTGACGACGAAGCTGTTCTGCAGTACTCGGATTTTTAATTATTCTAATCACTTTTGCTGTTGTCACGGTTGGAATTTTAGAAGAAACCCCACCCTCCCCGAGTGCGGCGCCTTGGCGCTTAATCCCACGCCGACCACGCCAAAAAAAAAAAAAAAAAAGGGTTTTCCTGCTCTGAAAATTGCGGGGTTTGATCCTGTGCTGCTATCTCTGCCTCCCGCCTCCAGCTCTTTGCGTTGTTCCCCCCCGCTCAGCAGCTGGCCGATGAGAAGACCTGTATGCAGTTCTCCATCCGCCGCCCCAAGCTGCCCTCCTCGGAAACCCACCCGGAGGAGAACGCGTACAAACGGCTGGACGTGTCTGCCTGGCTCCGCCACCTGAACCACTGCGGGCAGGTGGAGGAGGAGTACAAGCTGCAGAAGGTGAGAGGGGCGGCTGCTGCTGCCGCTGCCCGTTTGCTGCTTTCACTCCGGGCGAGGGTCCCCGGGTGGGAGCTGCAGGAGCTCGCGTTCCGCCGGGGGCCAGCACTGGGCGTTCCAGAGGCCAAGGGCTGGTGGAGAGCGCTCGGCCGGAGCTCCTGCTGGGACTGCAGGTGAGTCTGGTAGAGCATCTCCCTGGCCGAGGAGCACGAGCTGTGCGGCTTCCGCTGCCGGCTGGAATTCTTACCCCAAAGTGCGCAGCGCTCGGCGGGTTCGCGAAACGCTGCGTGAACAACTCGGTGAAAGAAAAATCCGGATTACTCTATGAAATAATGCAGGGCTTGCGGGGGAGCGCTGGGTCCGGGTCCTGAGAGAGAAGTTTGCAGTGAAATGCAGTGTCTCCAAGATCGAGGATTAAGCCGTGACATGAGAACGACACGTTAATCATAGAGCCTCTCCAGGGGGGGTTATTGACATTGAAATGAGCCCGATTTGTGTCTCGTCTGGGAATAGAAGGCCAGCACTTTCCCTCTAAACATGTGCAAATTGCAGGAGCTTGAATCAAGGCATCACTTGTCAGGAAAGAACTGCAAAGCCACCAAAGCACAGGAGCGGGCAGTTTCTTGTTGCTGTTTTGGGGAATGTTCAAACTGCACCAGTCGTAACTTTTGCTCCTTCTTCCAGGCCATTTTCTTTGGTGGGATTGATATTTCCATCCGTGGGGAGGTGTGGCCCTTCCTGCTGCACTACTACAGCTACGAGTCCACTTCGGAAGAGAGGGAGGCACTGAGGCTGCAGAAGAGGAAAGAATACTTTGAGATCCAGGAGAAAAGGTAACGGACCAGCTTCACCCTCCCCTGCTCATCCCTCCTCAGACCTCATGTGACAGGAATATGGAGTCTCTGCCTCCTCCTCTGCATGAGAAGCCGAGCAGAGTAGAGAAGCTGGAGGGCTGGTGAAGGTGTATCAGGCACAGCTGAGCACTTGGGGGTCTGGAGCTGATACCATATAGCTCAATTAATACCTTACTTGGGGTCTTGAAACAGGCTCCTCAGCACCATGTAGGGAATCATCTCACGGGCAAGGCTGCAAGCTCAGCATGCTTGGTTCAGAACGCTGAGGGTGAAAATGGGACCTTGCATGTCTTTATAAATACATCTGGGTATAAAAATAGGGAAGAAGAAGGGATAGCTAACACAGGGAATTTATTACGGCAAGAGCTGTGTGTTGTAAGCGAGTTGTGGGTGCGTTTCAGCTGGAGAGGGACAGTGTCATTGGTGATGAGGAGAGAGTCAGCCCAGAGCCGTGAGTTCTGGTGTGCCACCCACAAGGAGCAGTGGAGAGCAGAGTCCGACAGCTTCCAAAATGGAGTTGATCACAGAAAAAACATCATGCCATCCCATTTATTACCCAGGAGGCTCCTTCCAGCAACCCGTTTGGACAGAAAATCTGCCGTTCTGGACAGACCTGCTTGTCTGTTTTGCGGGTGATGAGAAAACTCTGTACGGGAGTAGTTTTTCTCTGCAGACTAAAGCTGAAATAGGGCTGTTTGTTTCCGATGGCAATCATAGTCCTCTCTTGGCAACGTACTCCTGTTGCTGCTCAATTTTCAGGCTTTCGATGCCCCCGGACGAACAGAAGGATTTTTGGAGGACAGTGCAGTTCACGGTAGATAAAGACGTCGTGAGGACTGACCGCAGCAACCAGTTCTTTCGCGGGGAGAACAACCCAAATGTGGAAACTATGAGGTGAAGCGCCTGATTCGAGGGTCCCCAATAAAAATGTGTAGAAAACTTGTAAGACCCCCTGGCCCAGGCTGCTGCCTTGGGAATACCGAGGAGCACCATGCATATGGTGACTGGTACCAAGTGATGCCAAAACAAGAGCTTCTCCCCCTGTACTTTCGCTGCTGCTTCAGCTGTTGACTTCTTCATAGAATAACCCTGCTCCCATCACCCAGCTCCCCCACATGCACGGGCACGGGAGGGGTGTGAGCCTTCTGCGGCTATGGGAGGGCCGTGGGTGCTGTGGCAGGGTTGGGGGCAGTTTCTTGGGTCCATGGTTCTCCTGGTGGGGTGAGGGATGAGCACACCAGAGCCTGCTTCACGGGTGTGTGACTTGTAAGCGTGTGGCTACAGAACAGCCAGATTATCATTTCACAGTACAGCGTGGAGCTTCCTGGATGTGTAGGCATCAGCTCTCCTTTCCCATGGGCCCTTCGTTTCTGTCCTCTTGGTCTTTTTAAATTCTCATTTTCTTTTTATGTTTTGGTGTCTGTGTATTGAAAAACCTTCTCCCGGGGTTTATCTCACTAAACTGATTGATGCAAAATGTTGTAGTCCTAAAAAATAAGTAGAGTTCCAGCTAGGTGTAGCGTTAGCCTATCTTTGTTACGCAGCCAGGTGCAGTTCTAGGGACAGAGATTCTGTGGGATGCAACACGTTACGCAGATGCTCGAAGGTTCTCAAGCCTCCGGGTGCAATCACAAGTGAATCTTTTGGATGGCAGGAGTGATCTGATGCTCTTCTGCACTTTGCCCGTGCGGCAGGAGCTGGGGTAGAAGGGAACGTGCCCGCTCCGTGTCTCACCTCTCCGTTTGCATCTCTTCCCCAGGAGGATCTTGCTGAACTATGCAGTATTTAACCCAACGATTGGATACTCCCAGGGGATGTCCGACCTGGTTGCCCCACTCCTGGCAGAGGTCTTAGATGAGTCGGATACTTTCTGGTGCTTTGTAGGATTGATGCAGAACACGATCTTCATCAGCTCACCCCGGGACGAGGATATGGAGAAGCAGCTGGTGAGGCTGAATGCTGAGCTCCTGTCAGCCCTGTCTTTAGCTTATTCTCTCCCCAGCCAAATTATAAGAATCTTTCAGGACCCAGTGTGCTCAGGAGCTGCTTGGTTTGGCTTTGCCCTTTTCTCAGACGGTGGAGACTCACCAGTTTGATTTTGTCCTGATTCTGGGACATTTTGACAAGGGAAAAGAGTTGATTGAGCTGCAGCACTCCTCTTTGTGTTTTGGGGTGGGGTTTTTTAAGGTCTTAATATCTTTAATAGGTTTTGTAAATTATGTCTGAATGAAAAGCCTTGTGTGTCTGACAGTTTCTTAAAATAAGGTGATCTTGTTTAAAAATGGGAACCTTTTAGGTTTTAACATGAAAGTCAGTTGTTTTCTGGTTAAGATCCTGAAAAGTCCATTCTAAATCTGGACAGTCCTGTCCGGGTCACGACGGCACCGATTCAAAGGGGTAAACTCACGGCGGAAACCCCACGGGAGGCTGCTGGTGAGGTGCAGTTGGGTAACGATCGGATTTTTACCCTGTAGCGTGCTTGTAGAGTCAGGCTTTCCAAAATCACTTCCTTATTGCTCGGCCTCTGCTGAAATGAAATATTGCCTGAGGTGGCTCCGTCCTTTCTTTTCTCTGTTTTTTTTTGCGGCTCTATCCGCTTTCCTCAGACTGAATCTCTCCCCTTCTTTCATTTCACAACGCCGCTGTCATGGGATTTTCTTTTCACCCTCCGTCTTCCCTTGTGAACTCGCCGCGGTGGCGGGCGAGCCCTGGCCTCTAATGACAGATCCGAGCGTGCTCCCGGCTGTGCTGTAATAAAGAGGCCGTAAAGCCGGAGCGTTGGGTGAGAGAAGAGCCGTGGCCGTGGCCAGCTCCGCGGGAACCCGGGGGCTCCCGGGGGCAGCGGGTGAGAGCGACGCGAGTCCTCGTGCACGAGGCGGCCGCTGAGCTCGGGGCGTCTCTTCCAGATGTACCTGCGAGAGCTGCTGCGGCTCATGCACCCGCGGTTCTACCAGCACCTCGCTGCCTTGGGAGAGGACGGCCTGCAGATGCTCTTCTGTCACCGCTGGATCCTCCTCTGTTTTAAACGGGAATTCCCAGACGCCGAGGCGTTGCGCATGTGGGAGGCGTGCTGGGCTCACTACCAGGTTAGAGAGCTGGCGACGGGCACCGGGCGGCAGCGGGGCCTCTGCTGGACCCTCGCCGGCTCCGCAAGCATTGCGAGATTTCCGTAATGGCCCTTGGTAGCCGAGTGTCCAAACCACGCGGGTGTTAGCGAGGGTCTGTAACTCTCACGAGGTTCATCTGTGCAGCAGGAGGATGGAGGGAGGTCTGCCTCTCCCACCTGAGCGTGGCTGGGCTTCCAAAGGAGGGGGTTGGGAAAGTGCTGAACATCCCCTTGAGAAGTTCAAAGCTCTCATACACAGCTGGGAAGGGCCTTCCCAAAAATCGCTGGTCTGCTTTGAAAGCTGTGGCACAAACCTCTCTCCAGAGCTCTAAAGGCAAGAGACTTCGATTCAGGATTCACCGGTAACTCACGTCGTGAATCGCACTCGGCTAAACTGGAAGGAGAGCAAAATCTCACTGAGGACGCTCTTGAGGGGGGTGGAGAGGGTCAGTCAGACCTCTGCCTCCCCCTGCTCTACTCCAGCCCCTGTTCTCTCCTTGCAGACTGACTATTTCCACCTGTTCATCTGCGTGGCCATCGTGGTGATTTACGGGGATGATGTCATCGAACAGCAGCTGGCCACTGACCAGATGCTGCTGCACTTCGGCAACCTGGCTATGCACATGAACGGGGAGCTGGTCCTCAGGAAGGTAAGCGCCCGTGTGCCCTCTGGGCTGAGGCTCAGGTGCCCGAGAGGAGTCTGAGCATTGAGAAAATCAGGGACCGGTGCTCCGTCTTCTACATCTCCTGGATCCCCTGGCTTGTCTGGGGCCTGGCGGGGGGGAGGGTCCTGTTTGCCTGGAAACAAGTTTTGCAGAAAGAAGAGGTAGTTGTAGAATGGTTAGGAGGACACAGCACGGCTGGGATGACCCTCGCACGTGCTCGGGGACACGGTGGGCAGAGCTGTTCCTCTTTGTGCCACCCTCCCTGGTGCCCTGCGTAACCTGCAGGTTTGTGTTCAGGAGAGATGCTCCTTTGCTGAAGCTTTGGCTCTTCTAAGGTAGCCAGACAGAAGGATGGGACAGGAGGCCACGGGCTACCCCCACTCTCCACGTTCATCCCCCGGGGAGGAGTGACTGGCTCTGTCTCTCTCCCCTCTAGGCGAGGAGCCTGCTCTATCAGTTCCACCTCTTGCCCCGCATCCCCTGCAGCCTGCATGACCTGTGCAAGCTCTGCGGGACAGGAATGTGGGACAGCGGCTTCATCCCCGCCGTGGAGTGCTCCGGCCACCACCCCGCCTCCGAGAGCTGCCCGTATGGGGGGCTGGCGGAAGTGTCTTCTCCTAAGCCAGGAAGCGAAGGCACCAGAGGCCTGAAAACACGGGACGTCTTCGCCTTCCGAAAATAGCCGCAGAGGAACAGGGTGTGACAGAGGAAGAGGGAACGGCAGGAAGGAAAAAAGGAGGGATAGCTCGTCAAGACCCCGGCGAAGACTGAAAGGTGGAGAATGGACAAAGAATGAAATCGCTCTACAGGTGAAGCCAATTCCAGTGCACTGGTGGTGGAGCCTGAACAAAATACATCGGACCAGGAACAGTGTTTGCACGTGTATGGATTTGATTTCGTTAGAAACGTGGGGTTTTTTAAGTCTTAACAAGGACTTTATTTATTCTGCCTCTGGGATTGGACTGGTTAGCAACCAGAACTTCATTACTTGCTGATGAGAAAGGAGAACACTAAAGAGAGCCAAGTAGAACCAGCAGCGTTTGTGGGTCAGGTAGAAGGAGCAGAGCTGTGGCAAGACCTCCGTCTGCAATGTCCCTTCATCCAGAGCACACCCCACACGTGCGCTCTCTGCTTCAACCAAAACGTGCGGCTTCGTGGCTTCTCTTTAAAGCCATAAAGACCATTTTAATCAGAACCTGCCAAAAATAAAACTGCAGACTATTGGGAGTGCAAGGAAGGTGTCCGCTTTGGTGGCGAGGAAGAACTGGTCACCTGAAGGTGTTGTCTCTTGCCTTTTTTTCTACGGTATACTGACTGGCACGAGTTTTTTTCCATTTGTACAGAAAGTGAACAGCCACGGGTCTTAAAGCACCGCTTTTCTGCAGTCAGGGTATTTCACAGACACCTTCCAAAGTTTACTTCTTCGCGACGTTACAGCAGAGCTGTTTCTTTATGCTGACAGCCGCAGACTGTAGGCACTCAATGATGGAAGGCTGTTGTTTTTTCCAGTGTGTTTCCCATCATGTTTTCTTTGGCTCTTCTCAACTACTGAATATTCACCGTCCTTACCTGTCCTTCTGTAGCACATACGCTCCAGGTGGGCTTCAGGCCCCTTGGCTGGTGCCCGTAGGGCACCCTCCTCCCCATCCCAAAGTGAAAATGAAACCCAGTTTGCTGCAGTCAGTTTAGCTGAGCTCCCTCTCTCATGAAGTGTTCCCTTGAAGTGTTTTTTGAAGGACAGCCTGTTTCTCCTCTTGTCTTCTATAACATGTGCCAGCCAGAAGTGGAGCTGGGCCCTTGAGCACAGCCGCGTTGCCAAATGTCCTTACCAAATTCAATGGCATCCAAAGGCACATCCCGAGCCAGCGTTTGTGCCAACCGGAGCCCGGGAGTAGTTTCCTTGTAAGAATGAAGAGGGGGAGGAGGTGCCAGCGGGCTGTGCCGGCTCTGCTGCACCCCTCTGCCCGGTGTATTGAGTCTCGTGCCTCTCGCTGCTCCTCGTATACAACCAAAGTCGTGCTCTGCAGCGGGGAGGAGTCAGAGAACCATAGAATCCGTTTGGTCAGAAGAGACCTTTCAGATCATCAAGTCCACGCTTGCTTTTTGGCACTGCCTGTCAGCAGCAGTGTGTGTGCAAAGCCCATACCCCCGTGCGTAGAGCTGCAGTGGGGTCCTCCACCCCACAAGCAAATTCCCCCAAAAATCTGTTTCTGCAAGGCCTTACCTGCAGCCTGTTCTGGAGCCCATGTCCCCAGTATCCACGGGGAAGTGAGCCTGGCAACTGGGCAGCTTTGTGTGGCACCCGCACAAATCAAGTGCCAGGGGAAGACTTGGCCCTTTGAGGCACCAGGCCAGAGACTGGCTGTTGTGGGACGGAAGGACAGTTGGCTCCTGACCTGTGTGCCTTTAACTCAGAGGGTGAAAACCTTCCCCTTGCTGAGAGCAGTGGTGGAACCTGCTGCAGTATCACACGTCTCCAAAAGAGCCCAGCTTTGAGAGATGCCGAGGCTGCGGGTGCCTGCTGGGGTTGTAGGAGGTGACAGCTCACGTCAGGGCTGGTGGCTGCTTTGCTGCAAAGCGGGGAGTTCTTTGAGATTGTGATGTTTCGGTGAATAATAAAAGTTTGTGTGAGCCATTTGCCTGGTACAGACTGTGTGCTGGACCTTACAGTCAGAGAATCATAGAATTGTGGAATAGTTTGGGTTGAAGGGACATTTCAAGATCATCTCATCCAACCCCCCTGCAGGGAGCAGGGCCATCTGCAACCAGAGCAGGGTGCTCAGAGCCCCGGCCAACCTCCCCT
>WTSP01009351.1:0-15496 GCA_025331215.1 Actenoides lindsayi | reverse complement strand
AAATCATCCTGAATGCCATCATGAGATATATACAGGGCAACCAAGGGTTCAGGCCCAGTTGTCATGGGTTTATGAAAGGCAGATTCTGCCTGACTAAGTGGAGAACTGATCATCCCCTCATACTTGGCACTGGTGAGGCCACACCTTGAATATTGTGTTCAGTTTTGGGCGTCTCACTACAAGAAGGACATTTTGGTACTGGAGCATGTCCAGAGAAGGGCAGTGAAGCTGGTGAAAGGTCTAGAGCACAAGTCTTGTAAGCAGCAGCTAAGGGAACTGGAGTTGTTTAGCCTGGAGAAAAGGAGGCTGAGGGGAGACCTTCTCACTTTTTACAACTACGCAGGAGATTTTAGTGAGGTGGGGTCAGTCTGTTCTCCCAAGTAACAAGTGATTGAACAAGAAGGAACATCCTCAAGTTGTTTCAGGGGAGGTTTAGATTGGATGGTAGGAACAAGTCCTTCACCAAAAGGGTTGTTAAGTTGCTCAAAGAAGTGATTGAGTCCCCAGCCCTGGAGGTATGTAAAAGATATGTAGCTGTGGTGGTGGGCTTGGCAGTGTTTGGTCAACAGATGGACTCGATGATTTGAAAGGTCTTTTTCAATCTAAACAATTCTACAATTCTATTGTTCTGTGATTACAGTTACAATATGGTAGTCCTGTTGCTAATTAATATATATTTCATAACAACACCTGGTCAGAAGTTGCCAGGTACTTGCAGGGCATGATGTTATTTCTAAGGAGCTGATGAAAGAGACCAAAAATGAAAGCATCTTAGCAATAGTGTAGTATTTCTCTCCATTGGTAATCTGCATCTCCATCAGACATTTTTTTCCAAATCTACATTGAGAAACACTACCTTAATTATATAGGTACCTGTAAGTACTGTGTATGTATATTGCATAGTAATATTTAGTATGTAAATATACTATAGTATATTTCTAGTTATTTTTCTATTAATTACAAGTGAGATGAAGCATCTTGACTGATATTCTTTTGAGAACAAACTACCCTGAGGTATCTACTGTATCTATGTGCAGAAGCAGTCCTTGAATATTCTATTCCACTGTGTTATTTTGAAACCTCTTAGTCAAAAACTGTATTTTGTTTCATTTTGTGTTCCTTCATTGATATGGGAATAATCTTGATATTTATCAATATCACTCAGGCAAACTTAAAAAAAAAACCTCTAAATGGCCAGCTATTCTGTAATAGCTGAGCACTTCTATTTCATATGTTGGGGTTTTTTTTATTTATTTCACGACCTATTCCATCTGTTTAAGGAACAAAGAAATTTCACAATATGGTTCCTGATTTACATCCACGTCTATAGATGTATGACCTGCACAGTGACAAACCCAACTGTTACTAAAGGTCCCATGACTGTACAACCCTTTTAGCTAAATATAGCACTTTTTCCACTCTTTGAGGTTAACTTTTATGATTCCACAAGACTCTTACAAAAGGTCTTGTGTTAACCACAAGGTGATATTTTGAAAGATAGGTGTTAGAAAACATGAAGAACAGAAGGTTTAGCAAGACACCTTATTAACATTCCTTCTGCTGTTATGGATCACTTCATATGCAGGTGACTGGCACAAGCCTCCAGGACATCTTTCCTGTTGATACACAATGTAGTAATTGTAGTTTGTAATGCACTTTATTGTATTGTTATAGAGTGCAAAGGTTCTAGAGAGCTTGACACACTTTACACACTTTACTATTTGATGAATTTTGTCATATTTTAACACACAGCCTGTTTATCATGTTGGTTTTTTCTATTTGTCAAGTTTATATAAATTTTATAAATACAGTTTTTAGTGCTTGCTTTCATTATTTAACCTAGGTGCACTACCATAAAAAGTAATATAGAGCAACACTTGTAAAGACTGCACAAAGGAATAACTACTATATATGTAACCACTTGTTGAGGAGTAACCTTGCTGTTTCAGTTTAAAAACAATCTAACACAGTTCAGAACAAATTCAAAATGTATAAATTAAATGGTATATTCACTGCCCGGTTATCTGCATTTTTTTCCTCTTCTAACGCTGAAATTGCTAAATATGTTTATACTAATATTTCTTAAAAGGAATTAAATCTCAAAGCTTTTATGATAAGTTTTTGGCTAGAAATTATAAATGCAAGTTTGCTTGTAATGCAAAACTATTAGTGTAGTTATTGTAACAGGAAAAGATCTCTTTCTACATTTCAGTAGGGAGGACATCATGTTAGGAGTTCTTTGAGGTATTTTTGTCCTTCAGTGATTTATAACAATAGCTGTCTGTATCTGTGTTTGATTTTAACGGTCAGCAAGGAATTTAATTTTTACTTAACTTCCCCACATTGTTTTGTATATCTTTCAGATAAGGAATACTTTCTGTTTTGTGAAGTTAGACAATAGTATTTATTCACAGTATCTAGGCAAGGGTTAGGAGAAAAAGAAAGGAAAGAATTACATTTCCAAGTAAGGCTTTTAGTTAACTTGGAATGAAGTCTGTGTTCTTTTCTTTACTCCACAGAGACTAATTTATCTAGCACATTTCTAAGTGGAAATTCCCTGGAAACTCGCTAATGTAACTGTAGCTTACATTCATCTTTTCCTTTCATTTATTCATTACTATTGTTTTGTTTTGGTTTGGTTTGGTTTTGATTTGTTTTGGGTTTTTTTGGGGTTTTTTTGTGGGTTTGTTTGTTTGTTTGTTTTTGTTTGGTTTGGTTTGGTTTGGTTGGTTGGTTGGTGGGGTTTTTTTATGTGGTTGACCTTTAAACCTGTTGTTATCAAAATGAAAGAAAGAGATAGAGACTCTTTTCAGCTGCCTTCAATCCCATGTGACCTGCAGGGAGAACAGATTCAAAATAGACTAGTTCCTCCCAGGACAATACAGTACAGAAGAGAAAAGCACTGTCATTTCCTAACAGCACAGTGCTAGAGTATATTCAGCGTGAAAAAGGAAGGAGTTGCATCGTGTCAGAATTTCTTCCTCAGCAGCTTGGATTATTACAGGAGACAGATTGCAAAGGCTTTAAAAAGCAGAGGATTGAAAAAAAAAAACCAAACTTGAAATGGAATATTCTGAGAATGATCTTTGTAAGGACAACTGATGTAAGAACTACTGAAGGAATTTCTCAAAATGAGCATTGTTATGAAGCCAAGATCCCGATCTACCAGCTCCTTAAGGACTGCTGACACTATGTGGTAATGTGTTTGGTTTGTTTCTTTCAAGCACCCCTTCCTATTATGACACACAAACGTGTCCCAAGAAAGTCAGAGGCTTTAATTTTGACTTGATTGATTTTGCATGATTATTGAAGAAGTTCAGCTGCTGAGTTTCACAGTTAATAGTAAGAAATGAAAATATTTAGCTTTTTTCTTGTACAATACTGTGTGTAGCAGTTACATAAGTTTTTTCCATTGACCAGTCAGGTTCAGTACTTGCATGTGCCTTCTAAAAACCTTCAGTAGATTTATTTCAGAAACAAAGTTGTAATAGAAGGCTTGTAGTTCTGGTGGCTAGAGGGTAAAATTAAGCTACAGTTTGTGTGATCTATTTTGGGATACTTGCATGTAGTTTTACTGCATAAATAGGCTGACTGGTAGAAAACTAAGGGTCCTGGGAGGAGACAGACTATAGCAGCTTATGTGAGGCCGTACTGTATTATGCTTCATGTATTTCATGAGGAGTAGAAACAGCCTGTAGTAGTGGTCTGTGTGCATGGTTTTCTTGCAGATTTTTTCACTTAGTAATTAGCAAATTCTCTCTTTTGACTAATTTTTTTTTTCTTGTGAGAACTTAGGATTTATATAGCTTAACAGGCATCATCAGTACAGGTTTCTATTTGATATGTGAAATAAATTCCTCTTTTCTTTTAATGTCTCCCACTTTTTTTTTCCTTTCTCTATGTTTTAATAAAACTACCATCATTTTAATATGTGCATAATAGACTTAATTGTTCAGGGCTATACTTTAGTGGTATAAAATTATGTGTTCTTATATGTAGCCTTTCTTTAGAAATATATGGCTGATATGTTACTGTGTCGTATACTAGTAACAAAATACATTTCTTTGTGAGAGAATATATAAAGTGGTCAGTAGCCTATTGAAAACTTCATGTTTCAAGAAGTCTTGTTTCTGAGTTAAAGTGTGTCAATACTACCTTTACTGCAGTAATTTTTTCCAGTTATCCTTTAGTAAAATCATTTTGTAGTAAAAGAAAATGAAAAAACTACACTACTCAAGCTAAAGAGTTGTTCTCAGAAACTTCTAAGGGTTTTGCTGAAATAACTGCAGTAAGAAGTGGCCCTATATCTTTAATGAAATGTAATAAAGTAATACCCTGTTAGTGAACTATATATTGTTAAGCTGTTACACTTTGCATAGTGTCTCCAAGATAGTGAGCTAAAACACATACCTTAATTATTACATACAACTATGCAAATAAATCAGTATCTTTCTGAGTAATTCTTTTACCTTTCAATTATTTCTTTTTTGAGTGCTACCACTAATTCTTGAAGGAAAAAATAAATCATTTTGAAGAAAAAAAACACCTTGTAGCTGATATGTACAGGGTGATTTGACACTAAGTATTCTGTCTAAAATACATGCCTGACTCCTTTTTGTTGCTGATGCCTTTAGTTATAACATTGTGAGAATACCTGTTATGCTAATAGTGAATTGGGAATCCTCTGTTACTCTGGCATTTGAAAAAACTACCTGAGCTTGGAGAGGGCTCTCATGGAGATCCCTGGATGCTGACTAGACGAAGTACATGAAGTTCTCAGGTAGCACAGAGCAAAACCAGACAGAGACCAGGGCAAAAATGGAGAGCAAAGGGAGGAGAGAAAGGGGAGGGTGCCCAGGCTTCCCTGCACCAGGCTCAGCTCCCAGCCACCTCTGGGAAGGTGGCAGCTCAGGCCAGCCCACTCTACCCATACTGCCCAAGCGAGCAACCTTCATGGTGAGCTGAGCAAGACTGGTTTCCAAACCACCTGCATGACTTCAGGTCATGTTCTTAATTACCAGACTCAGCAGACTCAGGAGTCTGTGCCTTTGTCCCCATGTGTCAGCACTGCTCCTTGGAGTTGTCTGAGGCAACACTACAGTCTCACCACAGTATTAAACAGCACCAATACTCTTAGCGATGAATAAAATGATGAAGTCAGGATCGCAGATGAATGTTTAAGCCAGGAGACAGGGAGAGCTACAGCATGTAATTCTCCTTTCTTTATCTCTTAATGTAGCAATCCTTCTGTGTGTCGCAGGAGCAGAGGTGACTGAAGGGAAGGAGAAGATGGGAGAATGTGAGAAGAAAAGCCACAGGGGATTTGTAGGTCCCATCAGCACAGGGACTTGAGTAACAGGGTTGTACAGAAATATGGATATCCCTCTTGCAAGGGTGTGAGTGTAATGGTCCCAGAATATCCTTGCACTGCAGTTTCTCATGTGAACAAAATTCCCATGAAGAGTAGAAACCAGGCTTCTAGCATTTGGAGACCAGTGAGAGGATAGAAGAGACTTGGAGACAAGGCAGAGAAACATACGTTCTTGCTTCCCTGAAATCACAGTCACCGTCTGTCCAAAAGACACAATAATTCAGAATTTTTGGTAAAAGCATCATATGCTTTTCAGTATCAATATTACAAAGCATCTGAAGTGTGTCACCAACTGGTGGTGTGCAGTGACGCATCAGTTGACTTTGCGGAGTTGCGAGTGAGATCAGACTGTGCTGATGCTTCCCCTTCCAAAGTTGGCTTGGTGGAGGCTGGCTGTTGCTTAGCATGACAGTGGACTCTGTCAGAGAACCTTCTCTTTTTGATGCTCCTCATAAAATTTCTTCTGACATTACAGTGACATAAGTAAAAGCAGATTGTTGGTATTTATGCAAAGTAAGAAGGTGACTTATGTAAGCATTATTGCCTGTTACATTAATGCTGCTCAATTCCATCATTCGTTCATACTCATTCCTAACTTCAGGAATTTCTAGGAATAGTCTAGAAGGGATAAATGGTGGTAGAGACTTTTCAATGAAGATGATTGATTTGTCTTGTTATTCCTGAGAAGAAATAAAAAAGTAGTTATTCACTGTAAGGTAAAAACTTAGCTGAGACAGGAGTACATGCATTTAAATTACTGTATTACTCCACTTTCTTGACTATTTGCCACTGAACAGTAGAGCAGTAGTGTTCCACAGAAAATGTTATGTTTCTGTTGGGTTTTGGTTTTGTTTTTTGTAATTAAAGAAAAAGTTGAACTTCTAAAGCAATACTATTTTAGAGGAATCAAATTAAAATTTTGAAAGTTTAAGTGAGGAACTGATGGTAAGACAAGCATCCAGCATTGTTGGACAACAGTTTACTGTCCGGAAAAGGTACAACTGATCATATTTCAGAACTTAATTATATTATGATATGTATAATTAAGTCAAAGAACTAATAAACCTCAGGAGTATTGTCAGCTTTTTGCCACAGTCCTTTCTGTGTGGTGTGTCTAGATTTGATGCTTATTTATATACTTTGTGGGTTGGCCTTCCTCTGTTTTTATTTATTTTTTTTTGTAACATAGGCAAACTAGGACTTTCCTGGGTTTTTTTTTTAATTTAGGGTAGGCTGATCTGCAAAGGGCACTTCCCAGCCTTTCTAGTGCCCCTGAGAGCAGAGACCTTCAATGATTCAGTCTGTAGTATTCCACAGAACAATGTTTCCGTTCTTATTTAACTGCAGAAGGGGGTACTTGTCTGCAACATTATGAACTTTGGCAGATTGGAAATTGCTGAAGGATGTTGTCAGGTATGACTTTCTCAATCTATAATACATTTATAGATAAGTGGAACAAATGTGATCTATCAGATGAACTTTACATGACCATACTCTTAATATGTAGATCACACTAGGGATGCTAAATAAAAGCTTTGTTAAATGGAGACAAGAAAATGCTTGTGGACTGACATCAGTCAGTAGTATTATTTCTGGGGCAGAAATGCTAGGGCAGTAGAATGAGATGAGATCCATCTATGCGGACCTGAGGTAGCTGCACTGGCTTCTTAACTTAAAGGTACCACAAAGTAGAACTCTATCTCGAGTGTGACCCTGTCTTTTTGTTCCCACATCTAGTGGGAGGAAGTTCTGACTATATCACACTGCCTAGAGACTGGCCGTCCTCAAATAATTCAAGCTCCTTGGTTAATTGCTTGGTGCTAGCAAGCTTATTACAAATATAAAGATTATTAATTTATATAATAAATGCTATTGAATGAGTCTTATACCTCTAGGTTATTGGCATTAGACCTATATTTGAAGTAACTGCCACATTTCAGACTGGTAATCCTAGTGCTGGAGAGATCAAGAGCAAAACCAGAATATTCCTTGAAGGTGTCTTTGTCTACAGGGCAGAGAACAGTATGTAAAAGTAACTAACAGCGTTAATATCACTTGGCTGTGGAATAGTTAAGTTTGTTTACTCCTGTACTGGATGAAGCTGTATTCCTCTACAATATTATGATTGATTGTGGGACACACGTGCCCATTGTCATTGTTGCCAATATTACCTGTCCCCTGTTGCCATAGATTATGAAACTATTCTTGAACAAAAGAGGGATGGTACCTGACCTCTAGAGTTCGTCAAAGGACCATGTATTTGTCCAATCTCTTTTTTTAATTTGATGACACTGTCTTCCCCAGCAGCCTTAAGACAACCTTTCTGACTATGTAGGAAAGCACCTTCTTTACTGTACTTTAAAGTAGTGTCCTAGTGGTTTTAACAAGTGTCCCTTAGTCCCATTGTGACATCTGGGGAAAGATCTTGCATTCACTGTATCTACCATCTTCATTGTTTTGTAAAGCTTGGTCATAACCTCCTCAGACTTTTCCTGTAGAAACTGAAGAGTGGTAGCCTTCTCATATTTTCCCAAAAATGCAGCTGCTTCATCCATTGATCATTTTAGCTGCTGTTCATTGTATATCCTCAAACATCATCATGTCCTTGAAATACAGAGACTAGATGGCACATATTACTCAAGACAAGAATACAGCAAAGTTTTTATACAGTGGTAAAATTATGCCTGCTTTTTTTCTCAGTACCTTTGTTGATGGTGCCCAGTATGCTGTTAGTTTTTTGGACTGCCATTTCAAGGTGAGTCAGTGATTTTAGAGAATTTTTTTTTTTTTTTCTTGGCAATACGATCTTTTGGGTTGGTCTCATCTCTGCATCTTTTTACAGCATAAGTAACATGAGTGTGATAATACATGTTTTTTTCTAAGCAAATAAAAATAATGCAAACCATGACAAACAGATGAGATGGCAGTTTCACTCCAGCAAAGACCAGGCACTTTCTCAGAGATGTTCTATTTCAAGCTCCATCCAGAAAAATATACCATCCTGGTTTCAGATGGGATAGAACTCATTTTCTTTCCTTCTTAGTAATTAATTTCTTATTAGCTAGAATAGTGCTTTGTTTTGGATTCGGAGTGAGAAGAATGCTGAATATATACTGATGTTTTCAGTTGTTGCTAAGGGATCAAGGACTTTCTAACTTTCCATGTTGTGGTAGTGTGCAGGTGCACAAGAAACTCAAGGTGAGCACAGCCAGAACAGCTGAACTGAACTAGCCAGAAGGATATTCTTTACTATTAGAATGTCACGTTCAGTATATGAACTGTGGAGAGTTGGCTGGGAGTTGCTGGTGTGTGGATCACTGTCTAGACATCAGTTAGTGGGTGGTGAGCAACTGCATTGTGCATCACTTGTCTCTTCTTAGGTTTTATTTCTCTCTTTTTGTTATATTCCTTTTTATTACAATTATTACTGTTGTAATACTATTTTTGTTGGGTTTTTTATTTCAGTTAGTAAGATGTTCTTAACCTATGAGTTGTGGTTTTTTTTCAATTCTCCACATCCCACTGAGAGGGGGGAGGACTGAGTGAGCAGCTACGTGGTGCGTAGCTGCAGGCTGGGGTTAAAGCATGACTCATAAATAATACTCTTTCTCCAGTGCATGCAAGCACACAACATAGTTCTCTGCCGCTCACTTTAGTATACGAACAATCCACTCTCAATTTACCTGATGATAGAATCTTGTCTTCAAAGCACAGTTCATTCTCATGCCCTGTGTACATCTGAAGATTATCAGGCTGTGGGAAAAGCTCCATTCAAATATAACTAGACCACAAGGCCAATGGAGACAAAGCAATTCAGTGCCTATCCCTAGTATAATGTAAAGGAGAGGGCAGCAAACTTCATGGGGAGCTCACTTGGCAGCTTAGACTGAATGACCAAAAGCCTATTTACAACTGGTTCAGCTGGAGAGGAGATAGTCCAAATCTGAAACAATTTTGAGATGCCTTGATAGAAGTCCTTTCCCTTTTATTTTCTTCCATTACACCACGGCATTTTTTCCAAGATGAGTGGCACTTTTCTTCCAACACAATTTCCTGAGAAGCTCAATTACGGTGTAAGGCATATTGGACAGGATTCAGCTCACCTAGACATAGATGTCTACCATAACTGAACTAGTAACTCATGCTCTCAGTGAAGAGAAATACTTTCTTTTGGGATGTGACTGTTTGCATATTTTAGATGTCTGCCTGAGGACATGTGTTCTTGATGTCACTGATTTTATCAACAAAAGCTCCACTGAATATAAATAATACATATAAATGTATCTGATTTGTATATGGGCATTTGCAGTGTGCATATTTAACAAGATTAATTCTTTCTAATGCAACTAACTTATCTTGTGCTGAATGTATACTTCTATATAGTTGTAGCATTATTTAATAATATCTGGAAGATTATTCATATGAAACAAAGGAAGTCAAGTATGGAATAAAATATTTTGGAACACAGCAGCAAGAATAAACCAACTACTAAGACTGAATGGGATATTGAAAGAACCTTGTGCTCAAAGTGGTCAAGTCATATCCATGAAGTCATTAAAACAGTGATGTCATCATTCTAATGGCAGCACAAATGACTCAACTTCATTATTATGATTCCTATCAGATTTCAGCTACGGTGGGTTTTAATTCAGACTGATACGCACTAGAGCATGTTTCTTAAGTCACATTACAAAACACATATGTAGATTTCTGCACTTGTTTATTTGTTGACATTGGTGATACTGTGAAGATGTCTTCATGTATGATTTAAACAAGTGAATGGCATGGCTATAGTATGATATGATATGATCTTTTCTATAAAAAGACACAACAGTGCATAGCCTGAGAAGCCAAATTACAGAAACTGATTTCACTCATCTGACCTCTGTTTCAAGGATTCAAGAAGCACAGAACGGAACATAGGACTTAAATTTTTTTCTTCTCCATTTCATTTGCCAGTTTTATAGCAGCCCCTGATGGTGCTATTTATACTAATACACTCAAAACCTCAAGCATTAAGTAAAAAATGCTTTTCTCTATGGATATTTAAGAAAGACTTTCCCCCTTCTTTCTAAGTATTAATCATTTCAAAAAGGAAGATTTCTTCAGAAGTATGAATAGCTGTCCTGTTTGGGTTTTTTTTCCAGACGTCTCAAAACAAATTAATACAGATCAGTTGAAAGATTTAATTTCAGTAGTTTCATTATGCTTCATTTCAATTTAATAATTTAAAATTATTATTCAAATCAACTATTTGAATAAAAATCATGTCATACTAGTAAAAAGGTTTGTAATTTGATGAAAAACAGTTTTGATAATTCTGAAATCTATCCTTAAGCTTCTTTTTATAATAATAATATTACCATTATTATTTGGTTGGGGTTTGTGTGGTTTTTTTCTTTTTTTTTGTGAAAGTTTTGGTGAAGTTATGTTCTTTACTTACCAACTCATATTAGACAAACAAATAACTCTACAACATGTGCCAATAACATGTTTCAAAAAACAAAGGACATGGATGTTGTACACACATACAGTGCAAGACAACACATGCAAAGACTTGCATGTTTGTGCCAGCTGTGCTGGAGCCAACTCTGGGAGTTGGTGGGATGATGCTGTACTGAGGCAGTTAGCCCTCTGCTATGGTGACATGGCTATACTGCCTTCTGAACCCCAAAGACTAATTCCACATGGTGGCTTACTACATCTCACAGCTGCTGCTAGCACCAACCCACATGAACCACTAAGCACTTTTTGGAAATTTGGAGTTTAAAATAGCCTTTCTCATTTGAACGTCATGAAAATTTGTCTGCAAAACTGCAAGAAAACATTTTCATGTTTACTTCATTTCACAAAAGAAAAAAAATCACTTGGTTACAGTGTTTGCCTTCAAAACTTCCAAATATAAAATATAACTAAAACTAAACAATTGCATAATTGTGTTATTGCAGCTTTCATCTTTTCTTGTTTAACCTCTCCTACACTGTTTGACACCCTTATTGATGTATAACAAATCCAGTAATGTTCTAAATAGCTTAATCCTTTTAGTTTATTTGTACTTTAGATTCATGTTGCCTATAAACCTGGACAAGTGAACCTGGACAGGTGTTATTTTGTAGATGCACAAATATCTATATAATACATATTGTATATGTTATATACTATAATTTGCAGTTTCCTCTTTTGTATCTGCATTTTCCAAGTGTGTCTGGTGTGCTAAAAATTTGATTTAGCCCTCAAAAGATATGTTTCTTCATATTTAATGTGAGAAGCCACAGTGTGATAAAGCCTGTTCTCCTTATGATGTGTATGACCAAATGAAGTGCATCACACTTCCAGAAGTGACCTCATTTTGTCTTAACAGTTTGTAGTCTTACTGCTATCATCTCATGCCTAAGGTATGTCTGAAATCTGCTTCTATTATTTTCCACTTGACATATTTCTTGTAATTTTTATATAAATTCAGGCCTTATAGTCTTGTGAAATTCTAAGCTGTCACATTTAAAAATGAAAGATTTAATGATGACAGAAAAGGTTGTAAATTTGAATTCAAAGTTTCAAAAATTAAAAGGTAAGAAGATCTGTTATTTCTTCTTAAAATATCACCATTTTAAAGACAAATGCCATCACCCATGCTAACATAATAGATAGAGGAAACAGCATAGGTCTAGAGGACCATTCAAAAAATCAGGGGTGACATCCTGGGTGGCCTCCTCATTCAGACCTCTCTGCAAATATGTCCTGTAAATCTTCCCCACATGATCTATAAACATGTTTTCAAGTTTCTCCAAGCAACACTGGTAAATTTTTAGAAAACAAAACTCATCTTTTTGTTTTGTATATTTACTTCTTATTCTTTATTCATGCATTTATTTACATTCCATGCTTTGCATAATGATGATATGATTACTTCTTTATCTTCTGGGGTTGCAACGTACATAGGAAAAAGGAAACACAAAGGAAGGACATCTGGTAGACTGAAATGGTATTTCATAAATGCTAGATAGATCTCATCCAATTCTTACGCACAGCTTTTCGTAATTTTTAGCCTATTCAGTCTGAAACTGCATAAAAAAATTTGTCCACAGGTATAGCCCCATTTTATAGGCAGAAATATGATGAAGTAAAGACAAACATTTAAAAGTTAGTGGGCCTGCACTTGTAGCAGGAGTATAACTCTACTGTTTAAGGTAGCTCTGACAGACTCGGTAATATGAAACATACTTATGACAAATGAAAATTTACTACAAATGAAAATGTAAAGTCACAAAAGAATAACAGTAACGTCAGTACTTCTGCTGGTAGATGTTCTTATTATACTCATCAGCAGATGTTTTTCAGAAGTAGAGGCAATATTACTCCCTTGCTATTCTTGCATACATTTTTGGCTACCAAAATGAAACACACACAGAGTTACCCTAAGTAGGTCAACAATGGAAAGGGGGAAAAAAGTCACAATGTGTTCTTTCAGACTGAAAGTGGAGCTAAGCCCTTGTAGGGATCCCTTTCTGATTCTGGAGAACCAAGTCTCCTTTTCCACCCACTTTCATTGTAACACAAGTTTTCTTCTAAGCATGTCCACTGACATGAAAGAATTTAAAAATGTATAAAGGACTACTCCACTTGAGCATGAAAACAGTTTGTAGCTAGGCAGCTAGGCTTAAAGGGACATTAAGGGAGGTGTTGCTAATGCTTCCAAATGAGTTTCAGGTTTTCTTCACGTCTCCTTCAATTTTACATTATTACTTTAGTCTTAAAACAGTACTAAATTCTGAAGTTGATATATCCAATATTTCTATAATAATTTAATTGCCTATTGTCCTTATTATCTCTTGAATACCATCTGGATGTCAAACAATTAATAGAATACAGACTACAGTTCCAAATAGACTCTGGTCAGGCCATTCCTGGCATCTTGTTTACTTGGGAACAAATCTGTTCGTTTGAATGGAAGAAACTCTATACCATCAATAAAGCAAATGCTCATTTATAGCAGCAGACAATTTGATTTAGATAGCTTTTCATTCCTGGATCATATTCTAGATCTTGCTCCTTTCTTCTCTAAATTTCTATGGATTTATTTTTTCAGAGATTCTGTGTTCTTTCTACAAAACAGGGCTGAAAAGAGGAATTTGGCATGTGTCAGGAACATGATCTGTTTCTCTCCAGACAGGAATATTTTCCTGACTTTTTTTCTGTTTTTATTCTACAGTATAAATGTCTATATGAATCAGGTGATGAGATTGTGGATGCATGCCTTTTCTGTAACAAGGAAAAAAACATTCTGCTTAAGTCACTCTTGCTGCTCTTTGGTTTATGTCTTGCATAGTAAGCATCTTGGCTGTTTTGTCCACAATGTATTCAGTACTGTAGATCCACTTTTACATCACCTTTCAAATTTTTCAGTTCTTTTCTTGTGCTTTAGAAACAGAGTTTTAAAATTGAAATAGAGTATTTCCCTCCTCCATAGCTCATGATACACCAAAACATACACTGTAAGTATCCCAAAAAACAAAGTTTCATTGTGGCTGCTCATTGTTCAGTGCCCATTTCAATAACAGCTCTCCTAGCTCTGGACGACAGTGTCCAAAGAGCTGACTAGTTGGTTACCTTCTCCCCTTCTTTATTATGCTTAAATTAGCATTTGTTATGTTTGTCTGCCTTAAGTTGCTAGAAGTTCAAAACATACTTAAAAGCTTCACAAGAGAAAGAAAGCAGTGATTTAGATCCCAGGGACAGTAAAGCTATTAACCAGGCTGTTACCATTGTGACGTGTTATCACAGGAAAACCCTGTAGCATTAATCTTTCATTTGTACCCACATAGAGAGAAAATTTTACAAGAATCAAGGATTAATAGACACAGAGGGGAAAAAAACCCCAACAACATTCAAGTGGAAATATACACAGCATAAGAGATCTTCTAGAAGTGAAAGTATTTTAGGAAGGCATAGTAAGAGAACACACGTTTCAAAGCCAATGGAACACCTGGTTCAAGCCTTGCTGATGATCAGTGTTAGGCACTACAATTACATAATTAATTATTTTTTATTCTGTCAGTTCTTAAGCACACTGTTCAGATGCCCTTAATTTAATGAGCCTAAATATGATGCTGACTGCCCCAGTGCTATTGAAGCTGTGCACTTTCCAGCCTAGTCTGCAGAATTTTTTTTTATTTATCCTCTTGGAAACACTGGTGACGACAATGTCTGCTTAGGTCTTTGTTGTAATGTTCCTCTTGTCTCATGTCACCTCAGTGCCATCTGCTTTGAATTCCATACTATTAAGGAAAAATCCTTTCTTGTCTAGGTTTCAGTATGACCAAAATAACTGTTTAGGTTCAGTGCCATGTAGGGTCCAGGACATTTGAGAAAACATATAAAGTGACTCAGTCAATTTTGGCACAGGCACTTTTTATGCTTGGTAACACTGCGACTAGTGACTTAATTACTGATGTATGTTTCCCATTCTTTAAGGGCCAGAGATTTGTGATGGAAAAATGTTAGGAACCAATTTTTGAACCCCTAGTGATGGCTGCAGACATCATAATGTCTTAGCATTTGTGGCAACTCCAGTGCCACTATTGCCCATTAAAAATAATTTTATTTCTTTTGTCTATGTTTCTCTTGGTATCAGCCAGCTTATAACTGAAGGGACATGTCACTTGGGAGAACTATAGGGACGTTGTCAGGGTTTGTAGGAAGGCAACAAGAAAGGCCAAAGCCTTTTTAGAACTTAAATTGGCAAAGGAAGTAAAAGAGAACAAGAAGAGCTTCTTTAAATACATCAGTAGTAAAAGGAGGAATAGGGAAAATGTGGGCCCACTGCTGAATGAGTTGGGAGTCCTGATAACAGAAGATACAGAGGAGGCAGAGTTGCTGAATACCTGCTTTGCTTCTTTACTCCTGAGACTAGTCCTTGTGGACTCCAGACACTGGATATAAGAGAGGAAGCCTGGAAGAGGGAAGACTCTCCACTAGCCAATGAAGAGCAGGTCAAAGATCCGTTATGTAAACTGAATATACACAAGTCCATGGGCCCTGATGGGATACACCCAAGAGTGTTGAGAGAGCTGGTTGATGTTTTTGCCCTACCACTCTCCATCATTTCTGAAAGATCATGGCAAACAG
>WTSP01009350.1:0-19278 GCA_025331215.1 Actenoides lindsayi | reverse complement strand
GAGGAAGACACAGAGTGAGGTGAAAGCATGGGAAAGAGGAAAGGGTCACCTGGGAGCAGGCGATGTGGGGAGAGCAGAGATGGGCATAGGTTTGTGGGAGGTATTATTGGACTGAGAAAATAGACAACTGCAAGGCAAGTCTATTCTAAGGCTGCAGCACCCATATGGAGAAGTGTGTGTGGGGGGGTGTCACAGTTCCCACACCAGCAGTACCAACACAACCTTCTTCCTCACCCCTGGCATTTGCCTGGGCTCTGGTTGCTCTGAGGGCTGAAGGGGTTGGCACGTTTCCTTTTTTTTCTTCTTCTTTATTTTTTGGTTGTAGATGTATTTATCAAACACATATATATAGTCTTAATTTTACCGTATTGTTATTCTTTTATAATATTAATTTGAGGTAGGAGGAGATGGGCAATGGGGTACTTGTTGTGTTCCCATAGGGTATTCTTCTCCAGAGAAAAGTGATAGCAAAAAATTTGGCTTTTAGACCTTTAGGGCTTTTTGGCTTTGGTGTATCAGACCAAGATAATTTTATTGTTGTTCCTTAGATGCTGAGACTCACAGACCTCCTCAGAAAGACAGCCCAGGTTCCTGAGTTCTGTGGCTGATGTTGTTACATGAGTTTGAATTGATAGGACAGCTCCGAATTGCTTCACTCAAACATGCACTGAATTGAATCAATAACTGCTGGGCCTTCTGCCAGCCCCTCCAGAAACAGCTGATTTATCACTCTCCTTCCACTGGCCCACCAGCTAGCACTGGGGATTGGGGGCAGCTCCCAAAGGAGGCACTACCTGAAGAGAAATCACACTGTGCTGCCGTGTCCAGGTACAGTCTTTGCCCGTCGTGCTGCCGCATCAGCGCACGTGACGTTGTGTGGCTGGGGACAGGATGTCTGTGCTGACAACAGGCAGAGCAGACCTTGCTTGGAGAAGCAAGAAGGGGCAAAACTGAGCCACTAAACCATGGGAAAGATGACCTGCTTGCTGCCCTGGATGGTCATCTGGTTGAGTCTGCTCTGCCCCATCACTCTGTTTAACACATTTCATTGCTATCATTTAGCCTTGTCGCGTGATACCACTTGTAGTGCCATGGTGGAGGTGGTTTCTGCTTGGACTCTCATTATAACCCTTCCAAAGGGGTCTGTGGTCAGATGTCCCATCTGTCTGCACTGATGTCTATTGTCCAGTGACACAACAGCTTTGCTGAAGCCTGGCTGCAGGAGAGCTGTGCGAAGGGGGATTTTGCGCTCCCTCCCCATGCTGGGAGCAGCATCTTCAGCTCTGGAAGGAGCTGGTGAGTGCTGGAGGAGGGAGCTGAGCTCACTCACCTAGTCCACCAGTGCTGCCCATGCCTGGACAAACTGCGTGGAGCTGATTTGCAGTGGCTCCTCAGGAGTGAGGCCCCAGGTCCTCTGGAGTATTTTGGTATCTTGCATCCTCCGATTTTGCCTGGAGACAGGACTCATATCCCATCTAATGTGAGGCACGTGGCCATGCCCATCTATATGCGGCTTCTGCCTGTGTGGGGAGGAGATGGCACCTCCAGGGGCTGAGTCAGCCACCCAAGAGAGAAGTCACTTTCAAGTGTGTTTTTTCCATTGACTGAAAGTCACCCCAGGAGACTGAGACCCAAGATTAGCTACCTGTGTTAAAACCTGGGGTGAGAGAAGGTGAGTTGTGGGGCTGGAAGTTCACTCCTGGCTCGAGTGGGGACAGGTGGGTAGAGGATAAAGGGTAACACTCCTAAATCATCTGCAAGAAGTGCAGAAACGGTTCTTTTCTTCGCCAGAGAAACTCTGGTACAACCCCAGCTTGGTGTTTGTGAGAGCCTCATCCCCAAGTCCCACCGTCAGCCAGGGCTGGCCCTCTGCCTTTTCCACGGCTCCAGCCTTGAAGCTCATGGCCATGTGTCGTCCATCAGGGTGCTGTCCAACCAGCCACATCTTACTGCCCTGCGATTTTGTTCAGCCCTTGAACCCTTGTGTTAAAAGCACTACGAGCGCTGGTGAGGATGTCACTTCGTATCCACCGGGCTTCACGCTGATTGTTGGGCACCTGCTCTCCTGCCACCTCCTCTGCTCCTTTTGCGGAGACTCCCAGAACTGTTGTGGTCCTCAGCTTCCTGAGCCCGGGTTTTTGAACTCTACTTTGGCGGTCAGGAGGAAGAGCTTTTTTCCCTTCCCCTCTCCGCGGCTCTTTTGTTTCCCGCAGCCCCAGAGAGGCAGCAGGGGCGGGGGCAGAGCCCGCGGGCACAAAGGCAGCTCCCCGGGGGCCGTGTGGCCGCTCTCACGCTTTTTTTTTCGCTCAAATAAACGCCGGCGGCGGATGACGTGGGGGCTGGTGCTCCCCAGCCCCGGGGCTGATTGGTCCCGGCTCAGGTTTGAACGCCAAGGTGTCCTGGCAACGAGAAGCGGAGGAGCCAGATTCGCCCGGCCCTGCTCCGGCAGCGCGGTTGGCGGCGCGGAGCGGAGCGGCCACCGGGGCCACCGGGGCCACCGGCTCCTCCAGGTACCCCCTGCGCCGTCCCCGCCCCGGTCCCGGCCCCTCCTCCAGCCCCGGCTCGGGAGCGGAGGTGAGTTTGTCCCGGAGCTGGTGTCGGGAGGCTGCCGGAGCTTCGCACATCGCTCAGCCGGCACCTGCGCTCCCGCCCAGACGCGGCGGTGGAGGAGCTGGTTTGAACTGGGAGGAGGGCAGGGGAAATCACTGGGGGTGTTGTTGGAGGGGTCGTGAAAGTGGCTGTTCAGTGGTGGCTTGCGGGAGGGATGCTTGGGGAGAGGGGAGTCGAGGCGCCTTCGGACTGTTGTGTGGTCAGCTCTCTCGCCCCGAGAGGACGGAGCAGGTGATGTTTGGGTAGGTTTGGGTCCATCGAACTCACAAAAGCCCTGCAGGGCACCCGGTGCTCGGAGCTGGGCTAGAAGGAGGTGCCTTTACATCGAGTGAAAGGTGCTCCGCTTTTGCCTCCGCACGCCCCGGCTGCCTGCCCGTCCGGGAGCCGGGGGCCAGGAGGGCAGGGCCCCCAGGGCTCGGCTGCCTGCAGGACAGCGAGGGGTGTCTGGGAGGGACAGGATGAGTGGTGCAAAAATAAATGTGCTTTTTCCTTCCCTTGGGAGGGTGTAGTGAAGACGCGGGGAGCTGATGAGGGGAGGCAGCGCTCAGCGCAGCACCTTTTGCACCCCTCAAAACTGGCAGAGCCAGGTGTATGAAACCGTGTGCCAGCTCCGAGCCGTCAAAGATGAGAAATCCCCTCCACAGAGTAACAGCCACCCCGATGGAGCCTCCTGGCTCGGTGGCAGGTGGTGAGCTTGCAGAAGGGCTGGTGTCCTGCACGGATTCAGCATCACTCTGTGGAAAGCAGCACCACGACTCAGAAAAGTCTTGATGCTGCAAGCTGGGGACAGACCAGGCTGGCAATGCCAAGACTTTGTGGCTTGTTATTTGCTTGTTATTATTGTTTGTGTTATTTACCAGGGCACAGGGCTGGGGGCTGCCTGAGCAAGCCTTTCCCCACGGACCCGAAGGCAGGAGGAGACTTGGAGATCCCCCCTAGGATGATGCTTGTAGCTTAGAGCAGTTCCTCAGCATGCTAGTGGCAAGAAAAGGCAGAGGGACGTCACAAAATGAGCAGAGAGGGGTTTGCTGAGAGCATGTCAAGCAGAGCCGGAGCAAGTGGAGGGGATCCTCAGGCTGAGGGGGTGTATCCTGGAAACAGCATTTGGAGGCTTTGTCTGGGGATCCCTTGGGAGCTCACCTGGTACAGGGCACGTGTGTTGGCAAAGTGACTACAGCCATACAGCTGTTTCCCTACGCCCCCCAGACAGGTCATAGCTGGATCTGTCCCTGGAGTGGGTGATGGAGCACAGGAGCCATCCCAGACCACATAGCATCCAGAGGCACAGGGACTTAGGGAGCAGGCTGCAACAAGAGCTCATCTGCCAAAGGATTCCCCAAACCAATGGTGCAATCACTGAGCAGCCTTGTGATGGGAAGCCAAGTGCTGACGACCTGGAGGTGTGAGATTAGCACAGCCAGCCCATCCTGGGGCCATGGGGGGATTAGAGAGAGGGAAAGGATCACGCCTGTTACATGGAGCAGTTTTCACTGTTTAAATGGGAATACAGAGCACAAGTTGTCAACTTTAAAAAAAAAAAAATAAAAAAAAAAAATCCTGCCTCACACAGTGCTGCCAAAGTTTCCAATGTTAGGAGGAGCCTTAGAGCAGTGTAGGCTTTGCTAGAAGACCCAGGTACCAGATCTGTGAGACCTGCTGAGGTTTTTTATGTCTAAATGAAAGTTACAGAAAAAAAACCTGTCTCATGTAGTTAGAGGTTTGACCCAGATGAACCTGGAAATTCAGAATCCTAAAGGTGAATGAAATGAGTTGGGTATTTTCATTTTTTTTTTTTTAACAGTCATGTTTTTAGAGCCAGTTTGTGAAGTTCAACAACGTGGGACTGGGCCATGCTGCTTCCCCTTGGACCAACAGCTCTCCCTGCTCCAGTTAGGTCAAATGAGCCTTGTTTCTCCAAAGGGTTAAGCCAAATACATTCTTCAGGCTTTATTAAACCTGTGAAGAGGAAGAGTAATGTCAGGCTATAAGCTGGAATAAATCTAACTCTCTCTGTATCTCCCCAGCAGTTCTGTGGCAGCAGGATATGAGCAGGGAGTGGTAGCCTCAGCAAAGCAGGACTTTCCCAGATAGTCATTAACCAACTTGTCTTTCCTGGTGTTTTATGGAATAAAAGCTGCCTGTTGCTCACTAATAGCATCTGCTTTTATTTGAGCGGGATCATATTTTATGGCAACCCTTCTGCTCAGTTTGCATGTTTGCAATGACCCCAGCGAGTAATCGCTCTGCAGCTGATAGTAAATTTGCTCCCAGAGGTTTAATGATGGTATTTACTGTTGATGGTGGGAGCCGCCAGTTTTGGGCTGCAGCGATGACGCAGTGATTAGAGTGGGTTGATGGGACACAAGACAGCTGGGTAATTGCTAGAGAGGAGCTAGTGAACTCCCAGGTAATTGCACCTTACCTGGAGAGGTGTGTGGTCATAGGGGTGTTTTACAGGCAAAGCTGTGAGTTCTATAAAGGACAGTCATTGACTCCATGTGACAGCGCTGAATCATGACCAGGAAATTACCCCTTCTCCTTACCAAGAAAAATAATGCTTGATCTGTTTTCCTTCCTCTTGCTTTCTTAAGGAAGCGGCATTCATGGTGAGACTTGTGTGCCTGTCAGTCTGTGCCCCATCCTTCTCATCACACTCTTCAAACACTGTTGAGAAGTAGAGATGTTCTTGCCTTACCTCACTTCTGAGTGTTACAAAAGTGGGTCTTGAGGGCAGGAAAGAGAAAGACAGACTCCTCACCACCTGTACAAAGGCCTGGTGTAGACCCAAACTCTGTTAGACACCAGGGAGACCTCGTGGCAGAGGGACCCTGGCAAAGCTCTCTCACCAGAAGGCTTCAGCATAAGCTCAGATCTTCTCTGCAGACACAAGCCCCGAGCAATTCTAGTTCCTAGGAGAGCAGGCATCATTATCGAAGTTATTAAAGGGAGATATTAATTTTACTTTTAATGAATGTGGGCTCTGCAGAAGTTCGCGTGGTCACTCGCTGGAGCCCCGTTGGCCCTTAGGCAAGATTTCCCAAGTCCCAACCACCTCCGCGCACGTTTGGGCTCCTCAGGATATTACTCAGCCTGAACACACGCAGAGCTGGTAGTCCTCACCTAGCCCCAGTGTCTGGGGCTGTCTCCAGCTTCGCATCACCCCACGGCCTGCGGTCTCCAGCCTTGGCCCTTGGTGTTTGTTTGCCCTGCATAGCCATCAGTGGAGAAGCCACAATTGCTTTGGCCTCCCTCCTCGTGGAGGAGAGGGATGGAGACTCAGGTCCTGTAATTGCCACCTTTTCCTGCCCCGGAAAGGAGTCATCCCCAAACCAATGGTGACACTAGAGTCCTTTAATGGAGTCTTCATCAGCAGGTCCTGGAGGGCTCTGGGAAAGATGCCGTATGCGTTGTGTCTATTTTACATCTGGGGCGATGGAAGCAAGGCAGGGGACGGAGCCTTGACACACACTACCAGGAGGAGAGTAACTGACAGGTTTCAGTAGAACCAAGGGGTTGATGGTGTTACACTCACCCAAGGGAGCAGCTCATCAGGTGGGTTTGGTACTGAAGATGGTCTGGTTGAGTGGCTCATTATCTGCTAGAGCCTTTTCATTTTTTTCTCACAATTAAGAGACAAAAATGGGGAATGTGTCTCTTCTCTCCATTTTAATGAGGTTTCCTCTCCCTCTGTAGTAAGAGAGAAAAATTGCAGCAAAACCAGCAGAACAATCTTGAGTACAAGATTGTTCCAGTGATGGGGAGAGAATAAGTAATTTGTGTGCCCAGGACCACCCAAGAAAGGGGGTGCTCTTGGCCCAACAACAATTTAAGGGGTTGAGCAAGTCAGGAGTGCCAAGAGTAAAGCTGTGGCAAGGTTATCAATGTGTTATGAATTGTTAATGACTGGATGAGGTATTTCCAGGTACAGCCGGATACAAATGACGCTGCTGGTCCAAGCTGCTGTCGCTCCACGAATATGCCTGGAGCTGCTCTACTGCTATGGTTGGCAATGGAAAAAGTGGTTTAAGCTGTTCTCATCCCCCCAAGCCAGATCCAAGCACTTGCTCCCCCATCTTCTCATTTGTTAGCATGAGTGTTGCCTTGACTACCTGATGCAGAGGCACCAGCCTGGCAGAAAAAAGTAGCCATCTGCCCCTCTGGGGCTATTCTACAGGTGGACCAGTCCCTGTCCCAGTTCTCTGCAGCAAGAGTAGTGTCAGCATGATGGAGGGGGCAGCACAGGCTGCCAGACCACTACCACCTGCTTTAACACATCCAAAACATCAGCTGGGATGAGAGGTCATGGTTCCATCCCTTTCCTGTGGTGCTGTTAGGGAAAGCACATGCTGATCGTGGTTTTACTAACCACAGCCAGATGTTTGAAATAATGGAGTCACTGGTGCTGGACTACTCGGTCCAGTGGCCGTGACCACACGAGTGCTGAGCTGAAGCAAATCTCTTGAACTCTGCTCCCTGGTACCAAGATGAGCACCAAGCTTCACAACATCATTTTGGAACCTGAAGGTAGTGAGGTAGAGGCAAAGATCAGAGCAAGAGATTCAATAGCAGAAGATGCTGAGTGTTGATCCTGGGTCTACTGCTGACTCTCTTTTGTCCTGGGGCAAGTTATTTAGCTTTCCTTTGCCCAGATCCCCTTCTATTCCCTTTCCAAATCCTTTGTCACAGGAGGGTTGGAGAGAAGCTTTAACAACACCTGCTGAAGTGTTTTGAAGACAGAAAGCAGTACACACAAATGATAAGTTGTAAGGGCAACACAAACAAAGCTGGCTCTACATCTCCCAGGCTGAATGAGGAAGGAGGAGGGGTTAACTGGTGGGTGGCACCCACCTCCTAATTACAAGGCTTGTCTCTGGCTCCCTTCAGTGTGAAGCATCCTCTTGACTAAAAAAACAGCTGACACAGTCACACCTGAGCAGAGGTAAGGGAGGACAAACTTGTCACACAAGTGAACTGGAGTGGCTGGAAATGTCCTTTAGGAGGAAGGGGGTGAGTGGTGGGTGCCACCGGTGGGTTTGAGATGGTACCCTGGACCACCTCCAGACCTATCGGTTCTGCTGTATCACCTCTTGCATCTTATCTGGTGATTTTTTCCAAGAGACTGCTGTATGGTTTTCAGGGTCCCATGGGATGTAGGAAAGCTCTTTCTGTAGCTGCCCTTAGACTCTGTTTATCCTCTCCAACACCTGATCTGAGGGAAAATCTCTGGCATTTTGGGACTCAGTTGATCTCACACTGGTTTGTCCACTCAAAGCAGCACAGTCCCAAAGTGTGAGTTGTGGCTACATTTGGCTTTCTGAACCTTTGCAGCGTTTCTAGGTTGCACTTCTAACGTGTCTTTGCAACAGCAGGAGTTAAAACCTGATGGTGCATGTGTATGTGCTAAGAAAAGTGAGATACCCACTTAATCAGCTCCTCTTGGGGTGACAAGAAACATGGCAGATGCTGAGAGGACTGATGGATCTTCTGAGATCAGCCCCAGCCAGGCGTCTCGGTCCTCTTCCACAATGCCAGTGGCTTTCTCCTTGCTGCCACTTCTTGCATTTCACATGTGCGTGTGTCCTTGCCCTAAGTCCAAGTTACTCTTGGTGTGGCACCCTCTGAAGAGCACCTGGGACAGGTTTGCAGAGCTGGCCCTTTGTTTTAGCCAAGTACAGCAGCAGTTTTCTACGCAGACAGGGAAGTGTGGGTTTAGCAGCCCAGGACCAGGGAAAGCAGTTGCAGTTTGATGCTTTTTTTTGGATGCTTTGTAGCTAGGGCAAAAAATCAGCTGAGACCAGTTGTGTGAAGACCTGTAAGTATCTAAAAACACAGGCTGATGGCTCTGTGATGTTTATTTTAATCTGGCTCTGAGAATTTTGTTCCCCATTTGGGAAATAGAAAGAAGTGTCTTTTCTCTTTCCTTTTATTAGTCTTCTCCAACCTGACAGCTCCTGGGATAGGAGATGTCCCTGTATGTCTATGCGTGCACGTTGGAGGCCCTGATCTCAGCTGGAGACTTGTACCAAGTCACACAGAACACGCTCCGGAGCTGAGCAGCCTGAGATGCTCTTTGAGCCTTGCAGAGCCACATGTAGAGGAGGGTATTTTTTGCCTTGTTGAGTGTTTGATTCCCCCAGCACTATGGTGGGAGGGGGATACCTGCACCAACTGGATGTTCCTCTATCACTTGCCGCAGCCAAGCAGCACCCGTTTGCAATCAGGGCTTCACCTTGGAAAGCCCTGAGGGATGTCAAATCCATTTGCTGCCTCATTTCTCTCCCAGTCTGCATGTAACAGCCTGGGAGATGATTACCCCCACCCATCCCACTTGCCAGCCAGATGTTAGAGACAGTGATGGATATAGCTGCTCCTGGATTAAAAAGCTGTTTAAAATGCATCCCCAGCCAGCTGTGGCCCTCTGCCCTGTCAGCTTCAAGCATTCCTGTGAAGAAAAACTCTTTTTTTTTTTTACCTCAGCCCTACCTTTTCCTACAGTCTTCTCTGTCTGTTTTCTGCCTGGCAAAGCCCCAGCAGCAACCCCCGAGCAACATGGCACGTGGAGTGGAAACGACTTTGGCTGACTGGGATGCTTTTGCAGGGAGCCCAGGTGCTGTACACAGTACAGCAGGGAGAAGAAGACGCCTCCGGATGCAAGTTAGAGATCTCCTCCCCCTCCCTTTTTACTCCTAGATCCAGCAATTCAGCGGTTGTGTCAGCAGAACCTAGCAATGTGGGGATAGGGAGGAGCCAGAGCCTCCGTAGCATCAAGCAAAAGCCTCACTTTGCTCTCAGTTGCCTGTTGCAGGTACCTATTTCTGTCTCCTGCTTCTAGAGAGAGCAAAGGAGCTGCAGGGATGCACCGGTACCCGCGCTCAGACCGAAAGCAGGTTGGCTGCCCTGTCATCTGGGTAGATTTCAAAGTCTAAGAGCAACAATGCTCCAAAAAATACCTTCTCCCTCGGTAGGAGATCTGCCTGAGAATTCTGTCTCGGAGCTGATGTAGCGTTGGGACAGGGATGCTGGGATGGCAGCATTGCTGGGAGACTGGCCATGCCTGCGTTACCTGTGGTGGTGGAGGGGAAAGGAACATATAAATTACACGTGGTCAGTAGATAGATAAAGCATTACTTCCACCAGCACTGTACATTAGGCCACGTCGCCCCACCTCCTCCCAGATTTTACCAGCCAACACTGGAATTTTCTGTGCAATACTTTTTCCTCCCCCCCAACTAAGACTTGAAGGAACTATATTTTCAAGCAGCCAGTGACATTTTTTTCCCTAAAACTCTCAATTTTCCCCGGAAGTCAGCTCCAAGCACCTGTCTCTCGGAAAACCAGGCCCCTTTAAGATGTCTCAGGCTGCTTTGAATCACTAATTGCTTCTGAATAGGCAGGCCAAATGTTTTATCACTTCAAACTCCCATAGCAATGCAAATCTATACAGCTGAGAAGCCTCTTTCCATGCATGGGGGTGATGGGTATAGATAAGGATTAAAAATGGAAACGCATTCAGCCCGGGGGTCCTCTTTGTTCCTCCCTGCCCTCCGTGGGGTTGCCAGGGCTACATTTGTTCCCCTGCATCTTTTTCTGGATGGGATCCAGCGCCCCTTGAATGCAAAGGCAAGAGGTACAGAGGCTGGAGAGGGCTGGACGAGGTCCTAGGTACATACATATTTCATTGCCCATGCCAGGCTCTGTTTTGTCTTCCCCCTCTGGTTTCACAAAGATGGTGTTTTCTAAAACTCCCCCCCGTCCAGGGTGACTCGCTCCAGGCTTCCTCCCGTCTAAAGTTTCTCGCTGTTCCGTTGTTTTCCGCTTTCTCTGAATGCCAGCCGGGCTTGTTTCCCATGCCTGATGGGAAAAGGGGGAATGCTTGGTGGGAAAAGGGGGGATGTTTGGTAGGAAAAGCAGGACTCGCCAAAGAGCCATTTGGAGGTGGCAACATCTGCCATGACATGTCCTTCTGGGGACCGGGGTGTGTGGTTTGGGGCTCTACCAGGTCACGCAAGGTGTAGGAGATGAGCAGCGTTCTGCAGAGACTCATCAGTGCTGGGCTGTCCCTGACTTCTTGAACTAGCCCACGGCCCAGAGGCAGATCTTGACTATTGACAGGTGGAAAATCTTGATGACCAAGGGCAGCCTAAATCCTCCTTTTTGCTTAGATCGCCTGTTATTAGAGCTGTGTGCTGAGTACGGCTGCGCTCGAAATTGCCAAGAGCTCAGCATTATGGAAGCGAAAGCCAATTTACTGAGTTTCCAATAGAAAGGAAGATACATGCTGAATGTGCATCTGTTGGCTGATATTTCTATTTTGGGCATGTTGCTGACATACAAATGGAAGAGCAACTTTCTGGGCATGGTTTATGTAGTTACTAGAAAACCTTGGGTCAAGAATAGAGCAACGTTTTGTGGGCATCGGGTGCTATTGATTCTTAGTGTAGCAGGTAATAAAACCTATTTTCTCTTTGGCTTTTCAAGTGGATTGAGATACATTACCTAACCTACTCAAAGTGCTCTGGACATGGGGAGCAAATAAAGTATCTGACAAATGATACCTCTGTATAAAATCAATAGCTAATAAGAAATTAGTCCCTTAAATATAATAACAATTTATCTTTGAAGTGAAAAGAGATGTTGCAAAATTTTGTTGAAGAGAAAAAAGAAATATCTCTGCTTCTCTTTATTTAGGTATTATTCTTCCTGTGTTTCAGGTGCATATAATGACCCAAAATAACTAAGGATAACCCTTGATATCTTCATTGTACTTATACAAGAGACAGGGGCTAGGTGCTTTCTCACCAGGCTGGGATTTCCAGAGTGGCAGAGCTGAACTAGGAGGATGTGCCAACCCCCACCTACCTGGGGCAATTTTAGACCTCTGTTCATCCCTGTTCACCAAAGAGATTTGACCAAAACCCAGGCTTAAATCCTGCAGGGGTTTAAGTCTTTGGTGATGGGTTCCAGCCCAGGTGTAACTATCTTGCTGAACTGAGGTCTTCGTACATAACCCTGGTCTTCCTAGCTGGGTGGGAAAAAGAAAAGAAAAAAAAAGGAGATGGTTTTGAGTATAAAAATGATACAGGACAATTAGAAACTAGAGAACTTGCTTATCCTTTTCAGGCTTGTGTCTGGAGGTGGTCTTGGCTTTTCCACCTCAGTACCCAAAGCAATTTGGGTTTGGGACCCTTCTCATTTCTGGCCAAGGTCCCCACTGAGGTACCACCAAGGCAGAGAGCTGGTGCAGGACTGTGCTGTGCTCTGATGCCTGGCACCAGTAACCGCAGCAGAGCGAGGCCAGGGGAGAGGGAGGACCTTCGATTTGGGTGGTATGAGAGTACTGTGAGGCTGGAGGCGTGGGGCTGGCTGTGTGTAACATGGGGGTTTCTGGGAGCACAGGCTGGCAGTTGGCTTCTGAGGCACAGTGTTGGAAAAGCAATTTGGGACCAACAGCTATGGCACAGGTAGAGAGCAGGAAAAGGTGTCCCAAAGGGTGGAAGCTCCTCCCAATGCTCAAGTGCCCTCCCAGTGAGAAACTGGGAGCCCAGGCAGGGAAGGAGGGAGAAAGGCTGCAGTGAGAACTGGAAAAACCTGTTCACGCCAGCCCAGGATTCACATTACTCACACTGGTTTAAAACAGGTCAGGTTCGCTCTGGTTTCAAGGCTGAGATGGCCAAACTGCCTAAAGACTGTGTTCAGTCCAGCTCAGAGCAGGTCCGAGCTCCCACGTGCCTGTTTGCTCTGTCACTGCCCCCGTGCCCTCCTAACCCATCATCAGGGCAAGGTCTGACCGGGGATTTAAGTCTTTCTAAGCAAAGGCTGGGCTAGGAGCATGCACACAGGCATGTTCCTCAGCCTGCCCGAGGGGTGGTAACCATGACCAGTGGGATCACATCTGGGCACTCACACCTCCTGACCCACAACAGGCTTTGAAGAAGCTCACACAGAGAGTTTGCAGGTTGAAGCTGGATGGGTGCTGGCTTCTGGGGATGCTGCCCGTTGCAAAGGAGGAGTCTTCTGCCTCCCCCAGATGCCATCACAGGTGAGAAACTCGTGGCAGTGGTGCAATTTGAAGCTGCCCTTCTGCAGGTCTCATCTGCGTTAGCACCAGGGCTGGCTGCACCACACTTCTTCTTCCCACTAGAAGATGGGCCAGGTGGGTTGGCCCCATACGATGTATCAGGTTATTACAGTCAACTGGGTGTGAGTATCAGGGGTGAAACCATGCTGTTGTTGGGAAGAGGGAGGAAAAAAGAAGCTGAGTTAGAAATCAGATTGTCTGAGGATCATGGTGATATCTGCTTGCGAGGCAGAAATAATAATAATTTACCTTGGACTCACAGAACACTTTGCACCTGCCTCATGAATCCTCACTCCTTATCTCACCCCTCTTGGGCATCTGAAAGCACTTCATAAACATTAATTAATTATTCCTCCACACCCCTGCAAGCAAAGTAAACATTATCCCCATTCTGCAGCCAGGGAGGTTGAGCTCACCTGAGGAGATAACAACTGGACTTTATCCAGGGTAAGTCAGACCCTCACCCATGCACGTTCCCGTGCTTACCACCAAGTTCAAGTGGCAGGAAAGGTGTAAAACGGGTGAGGGCTGCTCCTGCCTTGGAGATGCCTGCAACATGGAGCTCATCACTACCTCACCACCTTCCAGCCTCCACCACGGGGACCAGGCACCTGCTAGTGGGAAGCACCTGTCATTATTCACAGTAGGACTCTCCCTTTTTTAATGACTACGTTAATGACCCTGAACTGTTGGTGTGAATGTGGTTAATCCCACAGCTCTAAGGACTGGCAGTTCAGAAACCATTCCTCTCCTGCCTCTTCACACCTCACTTAGTGTCCTAGCCTAACGCCTCAGCACTGGGATGAGCTGGTGGGGACTTGTGCAAAGCAGAAGGCACCAGTCCTTGTCCTGGCTTGGAAATGGGGCTGCTGGGAGTCAACATCCAGAATACAGCAGCAACGAGTCAGGACACCCATCTCCAACCTCCCAGCCAGGGCATGTGACATGTGTAGTGCCATCCTGAAACAAGATGCTGGAGGTTAAATCTGTGCTCAGGTGCTTTCATGGATCTTAGTCCTTGAGGAAGAGGCAGCCTGGCACTGTGGATGTGGTGTGTGACCAAGATGTAAATTAGGGGGAGGATGTCCTCTGGAAATAATAAGCCTTGGCACCAGAGGGGACGATGAGACACCAAAGGTCCATGTGAGGCCTGTTGGGAGGGTTTTGTTTTGTGTCTTTTTTTTTCAGAAACCTACAGTTAACTTGTGGAAGCCAAATGGCTGCCAGCATCAGAGCGGCAGGAGGGTCATGTTTCACTGACAAGTCATGGTGGATTAAATGTAAATGAATCTGCAGCTTGATGGACAAATGGGATCAGTGCCGGGAAACCCAGCTCCTGGTGGGGGATGGATTAGTAACGGGTACTGGTGCGTTTGCATGTGGGGAGGGGATGAATGGCAAGGCAGGGAGGTTTCCAGCATTGCCCTGCCCGTAGCACTGCAAGAAAGAGACATCTCTGGGCAAAAAGAATCGAGGTCAAGCCTAGATAAACACCAGCTTGGTCCCCCATCAGAGAATCACCAAGGCATGAAGAAAAACTTTAACAGCTGCAATGCTGCTTTTGAACCTCCCAGTAAAAAGGAGGGCCAGGAGGTCAAAACTTTCAATGCCTCTGGGAAGGAGAGGACTTTTCCTGGCAAGCCTTTGAAAAACCCGCACTAAATTAGCATGACCACACTGCTAAACGCTTGGGAAAGCCGGACGGTTTGGGTCACAGGCTCCCCTGGCAGCAGAGTGGTGAAGAGCTGTTGCATTCCCATACTTCTCAGAGGTAATTAACGGGGCTATTTCCTGGGCGAAAGGCAGGTCTTGAGAATCTTACCCAGCACCTGCACAGGAAATAGAAGCTTATGGGATGTGCCCTGGGCACCCTTTCTCCTCCCGGCATCATTGCCCTTTCCCCTTTCTGTTTCTTCAGTCCATTTTCTCTCCCTTCACTCCCATTCAGCGTAGGTTGGGCTGTTTCTTCTTTCCCTGCTCCCAGTGTTGTGTGGCTTGACCCGCTGTTGAGGTGGGGAATGGTGGTGAGGCTGGAATGACCCAGCCAGATTCTCCCCTGGGGATGCTGGACAGGAACACAGGAGCTCCAACCTAATTACATCCCTTTTTTTTTCTACTTTTCATTGCAAAAGGGGTAAGTGAGAGTCCTGCTCCATGTTTTGAGTTACTTTCTCCCACTTTGAAGGTAGATTTTACTGGCTTGGGCTGCTTGCAAGAGCCGTTCTAGCAAAAAGCAGGTAATGCAGGTTTCTGAAGGATGTCAGGACCTGAGACTTCTCACTCTGACCCCATCATGGATTTTTACCATGCTGCCTTTCCCCTTGGCTCCCATTTGTCTGCACCATGAGTTTCCCGAGCATCACTGTTCACAAGACCCTTTGGAGGTCACATCCCTTCACAGCTCCCACCACCATAGGCGTGGACAGGAGATGGGCACGTGCGGACACCTCAGCTGCCGTTAGTGTTTTTGGGAAGGTGCTGCATGCCTGCAAGGTGTGAGCTGAACAAGTGAGGAGAACAACATAGCCAAAAAGTTTACTGGCTAGGGCTGCAGTCCTGCAGGGTGCTGTTGAGCATTCCCATTCCTCTTGCAGCCACAAGAGACAAGTGCTCAGCAGCTTCTGCAGGCTTGAATGAAGACTGCACAGAGTAAAGCAGGAGCACAGGAAACCAAGTTTCAGAGGGTAGAAACTCAGAGGCCACCAAGTTTCAGAGGTCAAAAGGCCTGCCCTTGAAAGAAAACTGCTGGTCTTCCCACCAGACCAAGGTCTTCCTACTGGACCAAGGTCTTCCCACCAGACCAAGATCTTCCCACCAAGCCAAGGTCTTCTTTCCTGAAAGCCCTAACCCACGCCAGGCTGCGGGTGGGAATGGTGAGGTGTGGTCCACGGTATGCCGGCAGTTAGCTGCAGTGGCTCTGCGGTGCCGAGCCCTGATTCAGCTTTCCCATGTTGCTGCAGCATCTTTTCTTTCTCATGTCTCTTGTTGTCCTAGAAACAGAGGAAAAAATTCTTCCAGACAAGCCCTTTTGTTGCACTCAAGGCAGCATTTTCTCTTTTTGCAAAACATGGTACGGTTGTGTAATAAAACCCTTGCTAGAAAAACAACAGTGGGTTCAAAACCTCCTGAAGAAACCTGGAAAAACTTCACACCTTCCAAACTTTCCCACAAGTCCTAAGCGTGCTGAAAGGGTCAATAGGCACTTCCCAACCCTGCTACAAGTATACGCTGTGCAACAGGAGGCCTTGCTCGTGTATATATACTATATATGCACACACACATATATTTTAATCTGTAATGATATATTTGTAATTCTATATTATTTATATTTATATATTTTTACATAGAGAGAGAGAGAGGTTCTCACTTCTGGTTTTGAATTACAGCTCTTGAGGTAGGAGGGGTCTGCTGGAAGAGAAAGTCGACATGACATATGGTACCGGCCACTTTCCTCTCCCAGTGCCAGGGCTCCTCTGGAAATGCCAGGATTTTGGGGGGTAGTTGTCTTTATTTGAGAGGGAAGCTTGTCTTCTGGGGGAAAGGTGCCCTTCTGTGGGCTGAGCCGGGCAAGGGGTGCACTGGGTAGTTTCTCTGTAGCACATGCAATGTCGGAAAAGGATGGTGACACAAATTTCCTGAAGCTCAAGGGTCCAGAGACACTTTCCCAAGGTCTCAAGGAGTCCACAGCAAGGAGAGAAGAAGAGGAAAGCACCATGGAAACCATGTTCCCCAGGAGGAAGAAGAGAGCGGCTACTGCTTCCAGCAGTGCCTGGTAGGAGATGGTGAAACGACAGCTAACCTTCAGGCCAGCAAGAAGGTTTGATAGCCATGATGCCGACCATAGCCAGCTTCTGTGGAGACCAGTGGAGGTGGGGCATCTCTGAAAGTCTGACTTCTCTCTCTTTCCTTTTGGAGATGGGCCTGAAAAAGAAACTTCCCTCTACTCTCCCTCCCAACAGCAGCTCAGAAGGTTTGGGCTTTCAACTCCAACAGCTCTGCAGACTCGGGTGCCTCAAATACCTGTTGTCCCCTCATCACTGCCACTGACCATGCAGTGCCACCTAGTAGTATAGGTGAACACTGCTGTGCCTGAACTGGCTTGGGTGGCCCTCTCAGTGGAGATGTGCTCTGCTAAGGGAGGCACACAGTGACCTGCTGCTAGCGCACAGTCCTCACAAGGGTGGAGGTTTGTGCCAACATGTTCTGTATCTCAAGAAGCCTCAGAGCACAGAGTCTTCTTGATGGACTCCAGAGCTCATCAGGAGAACAGCATCATCTTCTCTGAGGAAACTCATATAGGGCTTCTATCTCAGCTACAACAGGGAGGATTCTGGAGAGGCCAAAGGACCTGCTGGGTTATAATCCAGCTGCTCCAGGTACGGAGATAGCTCCACTCTCCTCCCGAAAGCAGCTTGGCTGCTCAACGTGCAACAAGCGCGTGACTTTGCACAATTCGAAGATGTTCCTTTAGACAACCCATCAAGGAACCAGTGAGCACAAACCCAGAAATCAGCCAGAGTCACTATTCCCGGGTCAGTCCCTGAAGATGGCCTCAGTGCCACAGGAGCTTCTGAGCTTTGGGAGTAAATCTGGAGGTGTGCTGAGATGCTGCAAAGGTTGGAGGAGGTGGTCTATGAGCTCACTGGTACGAAACTATCCCCTGGACACTTTCATCCACCTCCACTGATGGACTGTCTGGAGAACTTTCTGTAGGGTGGAGGATCAAGGGATCACGCAGCCATGCAGGTGCAGAGTTAGAAGTTTATTTATTTTTCGCAGCTTTACCTTTACAAGTGAAAAGAGATTTCCAATCTTTTTCCAAGCTACTAAAGACGGAAAGATGTAAAACTCAAACTCTTTTTTATTGAAAGAAAGACAACCATCCTCACCAGAGGCAAACAAACTTCTGCTCAGTTCGTGTCCGATTAGGATCTCAGAGGAGCATCCAAGCTAATAAATAAGATACGTATCTCCTGAGAACAGCTTTTGTTGTTTTCTTCTATAGATCTTTGTTCTTCCTGTGCTGTAAAGTCTTCAGGGCATGGCCCGTGCTGCGGAACGCCAGATGTATTATCTGATTGTAGGAGTTCATAATTATGAGGAATATGTCAGAACAACAGAAAACTTCATTAAAATACCCAATTAAAGCTGCCGAATGACAGCTACATACTCGCATGTTGCATCACCTTCTAATCCCAGGAGCTCGGATGTGGAGAAGCAAGCAGTTAAGGATGTAGTAAACCTGATGAGGTCCACCAGAGATGGGGATTTTTCTGACTCTAAGTAAAAATGAATGCAGGTTTCGTGATGGAGCAGCAGCCCTGAGATCTGTTTTAGAGCAGCCACCTGGGGACCCATGGTCTGATGGGTGGGTTATCCTTTCTCATGAGCAGGAGGACATTTCACAAGAGCTTCTGGGAAAAGAAATAAAAAGGTACCTGTGTGCACAACACAGTGTGGGAGATGCTCAGCAGGCATGGCTGGAGCACCCTCACAGCGAAGACCACCAGGATGGGACAGTGAGGTGATGCCACCACAGCCATCCTCATTGCTTGGCAGGCTATGGAGGAAGGGCATTGGCAAGCAAGGTGGGGGGGGGGGTTCAGGTGGGTTTCTGGGAGCTAGGCTGGGAAAAGCAGGCGGAGGGAGGAGGCGAGGAGTTTCCAAAGCCTCCGGCACGCAGCAGGCACCTGTTTCTTCCCAAACCAGCCAAACCTGTCTCCCGCCCGTCACCTCTCTGTGGTTTTAGGGCGTTAGAAGCCCCAGACTGGGAGTGTGGGGGCTGCACCCACCTCCCCAGCCAGGCCCAGCTCTTCTTTGCCAAAAAGGGGTCGTATCCTCCACCCCCCCCCGGGAAGGTGGAGGTCGGGGCTCTACCTTGGGCACGGGCTTGGGGTCTGGCCAGGAATGAGCTGCCCACGTGGCCCTGCAGGGTTGGAGCTGCAGGTGGATAAGTACTGTGTGGCTTGGGTTGGGATTGTTAAAAAAAGAGAATTTAAAACTTTTTTTTTTTTAATTAAAAGAGGTTATTTTAAACCTGATTTTTAAATAAAAAAACCACTTTTAAGAGTGTTTTATTTAAAAGAAGAATTTAAGCCATCTTTTAAAAAACATGTTTTAAAACTTAATGATCTAAGGCTTTTTTTAGAATAAGAGAATGTCAGACTTTCTTTAAAAGAAAAGGAGAATTTAAGACCCTTTTTACAAGAAAAAGAGAATTTTAGGCTTTTTTTTAAAAAGCATTTTTTTAAGAGTGCGATTTTTTTAAAGGAGAATTTAAGACTTTGGGGAGAAAAGGGAGAATTTAAGGTTTGGTTTGTTAAAAAAAAAATAAATAAATTACCAAACAGGAGAATATAAGACCTCTTTTTTCTTAAAGGAGAATTTTCAACTTCTTCTTTAAAAAGAGGAGAATTCAAGGCGTTTAAAAAAGAATTTAAGTTTAAAAAAACAAAACCAAAAGAACAATTTCAGACTTTATTGTGTTTTGTTTTTTTTTTTTTTAAAGGAGTATTTGAGACTTTTCTCCCTACAAAACCAGGGAAACTGAGACTGGGGGGGGTGCCGGGCGCGGGGGGCGGGGCTGCGCT
>WTSP01009349.1:0-10514 GCA_025331215.1 Actenoides lindsayi | reverse complement strand
CAAGGACAAGGCCGACGAGGCCAACAAGGACAAGGCCGACGAGGCCAACAAGGACAAGGCCGACGAGGCCAACAAGGACAAGGCCGACGAGGCCAACAAGGCCAACGAGGCCAACAAGGACAAGGCCAACGAGGCCAACAAGGACGAGGCCAACGAGGCCAGCAAGGACAAGGCCAACGAGAATGAGGCCAACAAGGACAAGAACCAAGAAAATGACACCAAGAATGAGAATAACAACCTTGAGACCCAGGAAAACACCGAGACCCAGGAGAACACCAAGAACCATGATAGTGACAGCAAGAACGAGGCCAAGAGCGGGGGCAGTAACGGTGACAACCAGAGCGAGACCCAGGGCGATCACAGTTCCTCCACCGCTGACAACAACAGCTTGTTAGAAGATGAAGAAAGCCCTGGGGCGGGAAAGGACGGGGCTGAAGGTGCCCAAGGTGCCTCCCTCTCTAACAGGGAGAGAGAGAAGAGCGTTCCTTCCGTCCCCAGGGACCGGTCAGAGAGCAGCCACTTCTTCGCCTACCTGGTGACGACGGCGATCGTCGTGGCCGCGCTGTACGTCGCCTATCACAACAAGCGCAAGGTGAGCAGCCTCTCCGGCACCTTGGTGCCGCTGCGTCGGGGGCCTCTTTGCTCTCGCCACACAGCGGGGCCCGCTCAGAGGCCTTTCACCCCGACTTTTGGCTCTGGGTTTGGTGGAATGTTAATTTGAGCCTCCGAAAGCGTCGTCAGGCAGGAAGGGGTCGGGTCTGGGAAAATGGGGTGGCCCCAGCTCGAGGGTGGATTTGCAGCTGAGAGGTGGGAAAAGGAAAAGGTCTGTGACGTTAACCTGGTGTTTGCTCGCTGACAGCAAGCAGATTGCTGAAGGATTAAATAGTCCTGCGTGGGGGGGATGCGGCTCAAGCGATGTAACTGGGGTTTGCTGCTGGGTTTTTTCCTCCTGTAAAGCTATTTTTGAGGTGGAAGAAGGAGAAAAAACTCTTGGTGCTTTCCGTGCCTTTGGCAAATCTCCTCATTGTCAGCTTTCAACCTGAGCTAGGTTTAAATGTGGGCAGTTGTTTGTTTCAAGTGTTCCTCAAATGAAATGTGGTTTCTAGAAAGAGGGAGGTGAGGCCGGGGCTGTGTTTGAAGTGCAAAAAACCTGATTTAGCCACTGCCCCCTCCTCACCTTGTCCCCGGTTCTCTCTCCTAAGATCATCGCTTTCGCTCTGGAAGGGAAAAGATCGAGAAGTGGTCGACGGCCCAAATCTGGTGATTATCAGAGACTGGACCAAAAGGTAAGAGGGAGCCAGAGGGGACCCGCTGGGCCGGGGGTAGGCTGCGCTGCCCGCTCGAGGTTGGCGTTGCGGTTTACCCGCCTTTGGTGCTGGAAAGGGGCACAAAGCCCCTCCTGGGTGGGTGCTGGGGAACCTGCTCTTGGTCTAGAAACTGGGGGTTGCCAGAAGCCAGAAGCAATAAGGCAGAGAAGTGATGGCAGAGCTCAGGTCGGGCAGAAACTGGAGAGGCGGCAGCTCGGTTCTCTTCCCTGGCTGCTGCCGTGCCGTGCTGGGGAAGCCGTCTGAGCAGCACGGGTACAGCTCGCCCGCTCGAGCCTCCTAGTTTATCCTCGTCGGGAATTTCTTTCCCTTGCCAGCAGCTCCCTGAGGCGCAGCCAGGCCGTCAGAAAGAGGGTTTGCTTTGGTTTTCAAGTTGGGTTGGGTTTGTTTTATTGGAAAGTTCCTCAGAGACGCTCGACCCGGTTGCCCCGCGCTGCTCTGCGCAGCAAAGCCCCGCTGAGCTCTCCAACCTCTTTTTGCCTCCCCAGATCTAAACTCCTCGGGCGTCGAGCGGAGCAGCGCCAGCTGGTGCCGGGAGCCCGGGACAGGTGCTGCCGCCACGCTGCGAGCTGCAGCCTGTCAGCCGAGGAGAAGAGGGGGGGAAACGCTTCTAGTTTTGCACCTGCACCTTGGTAACGTTCAGCGCTCGCTGCTCGAAAGGCCTTTCTTCTTCCCCAGCTGAACTTGTTTTCTGCCTGGGCGCCCAGCCCGTGAGCCGGGAAAAGCTGGTCCCTGGCGCTCCACAGATCTTCTGTGTCTAAATGAAGTGGAATTTGCCTTCTGCTGTACGGACGTGTCTGCTCTTGGGAAAGAAGCTGCAAATACCCACCTGCAAAATGAGCCATCGGACTGTCCTGCTGCCCTAGAGCTGCCTCAGTAACCCCCACGGTCCTGCTCGGGACCCAGACGTTCTCCTCTGCCCGTCGTGTTCGGATGCTTGAGTTTGGAGAGTGACTGATTGCACTGCTTTGGAAGTGACCCACCGAGGACTTGCTTTGTTTCCTCTCTCTCTGTGACGAGGACGCCGGTTAACAGCCAGATTCTCTAGTTCAGGCGCACCTTTGGAAACGCTGGAGCGGTGCTTGGCCCTTGGGGTTGTAGCTTCAGCTTCCTCACCTGCATCTTCCACTCCTGGTGGAGCTTTTCCCTCCCGGTCCCCGGCACTTGGCTCTTTACACTGATGGTGACGGTGCGGTCGATGCTGTGAAGGAGGCAGGTTCCGCTCGGAAAGCCTCGTGCCAAATCGCCCCGGGGCAGTTGGCAGATGTCACCCACAAGGGTCGATTTCCTCTCCCCGGTAAAACATCGGAACATGGTGTTCAGGGTCAGTGAAACTCACAGCCTTTCAAACTTCTTCCTCCAAATCGGAGGCCCTGGAGCGTTCAGGTCCATGGGCTGTGGAGCTTGTGGTGACTGAGAGAAGCAGCCCAGCCCCGGGGTGAGGGGAGAGGCCGCTCATCCCCTGGGTCGCGCACCCCTCGGCAGCGCCTCTGGCTCTGGGGAGCGGCTGCAGCCCGGGGCGCCGGCTCCTTCCTCCTGTGGGTCACCGCGGGGCCCCCCTGCTCCCCGAGCTCCCCGCGGAGTCAAAGGGCTTCCCCTGCCACCGGCGAGGCCTCTTCCCTCGCCTCTGCCGCGCTGCCCGCCCCGGCTCGGCGTGGTTTGGGGGCTGCGTGTGCCTGTCACTGAGCCGGTTGCTTTGGTGTTACAGTGCAGCACTTAAATCAGAGCCTGGGCCGTACTGGTTGTACTGGAGGACGCAGAACCCATCAGTTCCCTAGGCAGAGCTGTGAGGTTGTGGTTCTTTCTGTAGTTTTGCTCCAGAGATGTTTGTTTGAGACAGGACGTTTCTGAAGAGGGCAGGAGGTGTCTGCCCAGCTCGCAGGGTTGGTTTTCCCAAGAGAAAACTGGGGCTGAGGCGCCTCGAGCTGGGTGCCCGGCAGCGCCCGCTGCTCACCCAGGGGTGAGACTGACCCTCCTCCTGCCTGCCCCGGCCACGAGCGGCTGGCGAGCTGCTAAAGACAGCCGCGTGTGACGAGGACAGAGACGTTTCCTTGTCTGGATGTGGAACCTCCAGCTGCATTGTTATTTTCCTAGTGGTTTAGTCCCTGTGTAAGAAGGGAGAAGGGGCTTGGCCCCCTCCTAAAAGGAAAGAAAGTCTTTTTTTTTTTCCCCCCTTTTGCTGGCCGCTGGCAAGTGTGGAGAGCCAGAGAAGGTCCCTCTTGGCTTTAAATCCCTTCCCAGGTTTCCAGTCAACTTCTAACAGCACTGGCAGGAGCTGCTCTGGAGAGCAGGAGTGTGAGGCGGAGAGAAGAGAAAGGAAAACCCGCCTGGGAAGGTAACCCTTGGGAGAAAAGTGCCTTTGACGAGGGCAGGAGCTCCCTCCAGAGATCCCAGCCTGAGGCTGCCGAGGGGGCAGGGCAGGACTGGGGGGTTGGGGGGGTGTGTGGCTTTTGTCTGATTCCAACCTGTCCAACACCACATGCTGCTGAGCTGCTAACCCTGAGTTTTTACTGCGTTTGCTGCTTCCCTGCTTTGTCCTGTTTCTGTTTCATTGAAAAATGATTTACAAAGGTGTTGGGTTTTTTTTTCATCTACCTTCCAATCACCCCCCTGTCCCATGAGCTTTTCCAGGCCCTGTTGGCAATCCCACCCTGTTACCGGCCGAGGCGAGCGGGCGCTCGAGAGAGCGGGACCCTCAAACCCCAAAGATCAGGTCGGCCTGAGCAGGAGCTGAGCTGAAGAAGGATGAGCCTCACATCTCAGGGTGCCCGGGAGGTGCAGGGTTTGGGGCACAGCAGAGCTCCTGCTGCTCTCAATCGGGGGAATTCCCCCATATCTCCCACCTGACACGGCCCGGAGGGCAACATGGTTTTGGCAACAATCCTTTGTGGTTGTCCCAGCTGCTGGAAACCTCCAGGGTTGTGGGGTTTGTTGGTATTTAAATTTACACAACGTGTTTCAAAGGGGCCGAGGTGCATAGAACCTTTGGAACGAGATGTTTCCGAGCGGACGGGGTCTGTCAGCGCAGGGGGGTTGGGTTTTTTGCCAAATGTTGATACTTCCAGGCCCCGGGGGCGTGAATCGGCGAGGGGTTTGTTTTCTGCCGCAGTGAAATGCTTTGAAGGATCAAAATTTTTATATATATTTTTTTTTGTGCGTGTGGTGAAGTCAATAAATGGAGTTAAAAAGAGAAAAAAAAGGCAACGTTGTTTTCCACTTTCTTTGGGGTTTTTTTGTGCTCTTCACATGGTCTCCTTTGCAACCGGGCGCTGCTGCCAGAGGTCGGTTCCTCTTCGTGCAGAACCGAAACAGATTTAACAGAACCAATGCGCGGGGAGCCCAGGGGTTTGTCCCCAGAGCTGTGTGTGCCCTGGGGCCACCAGCTAGCCCTGTGGCCACCAGCTAACCCTGTGGCCACCAGCTAACCTTGCGGCCGGATGCAGCCCAGACGGGGCTCAGCCCAGAGCAGATCTGAGACGTTTCCAGTCTGCTTCACCCTCACCCTGTGCTGGCAGCGTGTTCCCCTTGGCTCAGGCCTCCCTACGTGGGTGTGGTTATTTAAGGGCCTGGCCTTAAAATAGAGGTTCAGCTGCTCTTAACAGAGCTGGGTTCTGGATCTCTGGGGGGAGCAGCTGATCCAGGGGAAGGTTCTGCTGCTGTTCAGTGAGACCTGGTCAGGCTGCAATGTTGGGCAGAGGAACCTCATGGAGTTCACCAAGGACAAGTGTCAGGCCCTGTGTCTGCAGAGGGACAGCCCCCTGCACCAGTACAGGGGAGGGCTGACCTGCTGGGAAGCAGCTCCACGGAGAGGGACCTGGGAGTGCTGGGGGACAGCCAGACTGCCCATGAGCCAGGAACGGGCCCTGGTGCCCAAGAGGCCAATGGTCTCCTGGGGGGGCATGAAGAAGAGTGTGGGCAGCAGGTCCAGGGAGGTTCTCCTGCCCCTCTGCTCTGCCCCAGTGAGGCCATCTCTGGAGTACTGGGTCCAGTTCTGGGCTTGGGCTCCCCAGTTCAAGGAGCTACTGAGAGTCCAGCAGAGGCTGGGAAGCTGCTGAGGGGCTGGAGCATCTCTGTGCTGGGGCAAGGCTGAGAGCCCTGGGGCTGTGCAGCTGGAGAAGAGCAGCCTGAGAGGGGAGCTGAGCAATGCTCAGCAAGAGCTAAAGGGCCCCCGAGGGGGAGAGGATGTGGCCAGACTCTACTTAGTGGTGCCCAGGGACAGAACAAGGGGCAGTGGGCACCAAGTGGAAGCCAGGAGGTTCCACCTGAGCAGGAGCAGTAACTTGTTTGGTGTCAGAACCTGTGCCAGGCTGCCCAGAGAGGCTGTGCTCTGGGTGACCTTGCTGGGGCAGGGGGGTGGCACCCAGAGGTCCCTCCCACCCCCCAGCAGCTGGGGTTTGGTGAAGGGTGCCACACTCGCAGCCAGTCGGGCAGCACCAGCTGGTTCCCAGTCCCCACAGAGTGGTCCCCATGGGCAGCAGGGCTGGGGCTGTTGCTGTCAGGCCGCGGTTCGGGCTGAGCACGGGCAGCTCTCGTCACACCCATCGCTCTGCGCTGCAGTCAGAGCAACATCTCCCGCCCGGCCTGTGCTGAGGCTCTTGCTGTGCCAGGTTTGGCAGCCGAGCCGGGACCGTTCCTTACTTTGACTCCACTTAGGAAGCTCAACTTCAGGGTTTGCAATGGAAGTTCAACCCAGCAGGGCCACTGGCACATTCTGTCCTGACTGCCCTAAATCCCACCCGGGTTCCTGCGGTGGCCGAGCCCGGCGGGAGCATGTGGCTTGCCAAGGCACCCACCTCAGCTCAGGTAGAAACCAGGAAGCTCTGAAAACCAGAGCTGAGGCCGGCCAAGGAAGCCGCAGAGAACACATGATGCCCCTGGGTGAACGTCCTCTCCTCAGCTCGACCTCCTTGGAAGGGGCTCTGGAATGAGCACTTTTGTTTCATGGTGGGGCAGAGATGCACCTTCGCAGGTAGCAAAGCTGCTGAGGGGGGACACAGCACACAGGGTGAAATGCCACCATGGGAAAATGCTGTTTAAACATTATGGGGGGGGGTGCTGGTTCCTGAGGGTGAGAATCCCTTGGGGCTTCCCATGCTACCAGTCGATGTTTTCCAGTGGAGGAGAGGAAGGAAAACTCCCCTGGAGCCAACAAAACCCCCGGGCAAGGGGAGGCTGGGGAGGCGTGGGGCAGAGTCACTGCGGGGCTTGTCTGGGAGCAGTGCTGCTTGGCTTTGGTTGGTGCTGGGAGGTGTGGGTGGGTATAGATGGGCAGATAACAGCGAACAGATGGGGAGGTGACAGCCCAGAGGAAAAGGTGCTGGTGTAGAAGGGTGATGGCCACCAGGATGTGGCCACCACCAGATTGTCCCCCTGTCCCTGGACTGTGAAATTCCAGGTGCTCCCCAAATCCCCCTGGAGAGCCCGGCGAGCAGGACCCAGTGCCGGTGTCCTCCAGCTCCTCTTCCTCTCCAAAATGCTGGGGTTTTTTCCTGTTGCTTGGCTGCAACTGGTTGACAAACTCGTTTTTCCCAACCACGATAGGAGCTGGAAAATCCTGCTGAGAAGGGTGACCCAGCAGTGGGCAAAAAGCCTCTGACAGCAGCCTTCAGGGACTCGCTGCCGGGGTCACGGGGAAGCCTGGGCACCCGCCCGGCTCCTCCAGCCCCTTTCCCTCCTTTTCTAGGGAAGCTCCGCAGCCCGTTCCTGCAGAAGGAGGTGAACTCGGTGGGTCCTGCCACTCCCATCTCTCCGGCCCGGGATGCTCCCCCGGGCTCCTCTGCCTGGGGGACTCCTCCAGCCTCACCGGGACACGCTGCAGGTGGGTGGGTTTGTTCCCTCGCTGAACCAGAGCTTCTCACTGGGTGACTTTGACAGGTCCCTTCCCACCCAAACCAGTCTGTGTTTCTATGGAGGAGAGTTATTGCTGCCTGGTCCCTTCATTTCCTCTTCAGCCTCAACAGGAGTTCAGTGCCTGAGGGGGTGACAGGTTTCTGGCTGACAGGCTGAAATTCAGCTCCGTACACCCCAAGACCCTCCCCAGCCTTCCCACTGCAGGGGTTTGAGGTTCTCACTCGCACGTTTCCCAGACAACCTTCGAGACTCAGCAAAGGAGGCTTCCTACCCCCCTGCAGTGACTGACGTGCAGTCAGCTCCAAGGGGACGGGGCTGCTTTGCCCAGGGGGTAAAGCCCAGGGGGTCTGTGCCCGTGCTTGGTGCGGGGCTGCGAGGGCTGGCAGCACCCACTGGCCTGGGCACCGCTGCCCTCACCGTGGGGCTGGGCTGGGAGTCGGGCTCTGAGGAGCTTTCTCTGCCTGTGGTAAGTTTCTCTGGCCCCATTTGGGTGGGAAGAGCCAGTCTGGAGGAGGGCTGGCTGGGTCTGGAAGGTCTCCCCATGTGCTGTGGGTGAATGGGGAGACACAGCCCCCCCCCAGATAAATCAAAACTCACCAGGTTAGAACCCAAACCCCTGGAGTGATTGGGTTCAGCAAAAGGGATCTGCCAGAAACAGGTTTTCTTTGGTGGACCGAAACCAGGGTTTTTTTCAGAGCAGACTGCTACGCTTCTGCTCCTCTCCACCCCAGTGACTGGGGCCCTGGGATGAGCTGGGGGCCAGGACAGCCCAGCTCTGGCGGTCCCCAGGCTGCAGTGACCACTAGATGCTGCTCTTGGCCAGGATCTGCCCCAAGCCTTCCCTGCGACGTCTGGTGCTCACCACGAGGAGCAGCTTGGCCGAAGCTGGTCTGGAGAGAGCTCATCCCCTTCCCCCGGAGATCCGGGGTCTCCCCCTTGTCCTTTGGATCATTCCCTGCCCCCCTGCTCACCCTGCGACTGGGTTTGTGGTTGCTGAACCCATCCCCACTGCAGGACGTGAGCCCCTGGGGATGTCCAGCAAAAGTCCTGTGACACTTCAGCCTGGAGCAGGAGTCAGAGAAGCGAGTTATGTCCATTGACAGGGCAACGGGGGGCAGCTGGAGCAGAAGAGGTTCCACAGAAACACGAGGAAAAACTTTTTCCCTGTGTGGGTGCCAGAGCCTGGCCCAGGCTGCCCAGAGGGGCTGGGGAGTCTCCTTCTCTTGACACATTTCAAACCCGTTCCTGGGGGACCTGCTCTGGGTGGTCCTGCTCTGGCAGGGGGGTTGGATGATCTCCAGAGGTCCCTTCCAACCCCCACCGTTCAGTGACTGTGTGGGAGGTGCTGGTGCCGGGCACTGTGGTGACTCCACCTCTTCGCTCCGCAGGGCGAGACTCCGGGTACAGCTCAAGCGTCCCGGCTTCCCATGGGGAAGAGGCCAATCTGTACGAGGAGCCACCGGACTCGTCGGCCATCTACGAAGAGCCCCCTCAGGTTGGTGCACGGGGGAGGACGGCGGAGCCCAGGGGTGGGCGGGAGGGCACCCAGGAGCTGGCCGAGGGCCCCGGTGCGCGAGGGGGGGGCTCGTGTCCTCTGCCAAGGAGAGACGCTGGCGCCCGGCCCCGTCACCCCTTCCTGGAGCCCCGCGAGGGGGCAAGAGGAGAGCCCCTGGTCTTTGCCCAAAGCGCTTTCCCCCCCTTCTCCTGCTCCTTTGCGTGGCCAAACCCAGCGGAGCTGAGAAAGCCCAGCTGTTCTTGGCGTGCCCCGGGGATTCTCCAGTGGCTAATAGTGGGGTTGTGTCGTGCCGCAACGTTTCCCTTGGAGATGTGGTGGCCGCTTGGTTTCCCCTCCTCCCTTCGTCCATCCTGTCCCCCCCCGGCTCCAAAGCCATAAGGATTTCAAACACACTTCCTTTTTTCATTCTTGAACTTTTCCGGGAGTATTCAGCAAGAGCAGGAGATGGGCTGAGCCACCGCCGCAGCCTTCCCTTAACCAAGGGGAAGTAAAAAGCAGCTACTCGGGTCTCAAAGTGGTAACGAGAGAGAAATGCTCGGGAAGCTGGAGCTGGTCCAACCTCGATAGGCTTAAATGTGGGAGTGGCACCCGCAGCAGAGGCTCAGCTTCCAGTTGGCTCCAGTATCTCCGGTTGTGGTGCCAGCTGAGCTGGCCGCCCACGCTCCTCGTCTCCTTCATCTCCTGGCAGAGGCCCGTGGAGCCCCCAGCGCCAGTGGTTTTATTCTGGGGAGGGGGCCGAGGGGGCCCTTCCCGCCCGAGGCTCGGGGGGCTGACCGAAACCCCGTCTGCCGGGGTGGTAACAGCCCCGGGCAGCGGACGAGGCAGGAGGTGCCTGACCCAGCGTGGTTCCCCCGGTGACTCCTGTCCGGCCTCACTCCCTCTCGCAGGACCGAGCTGACGATGCCACCTACGACTACGCGGTTGAGTACCAGCAGGCGCCGGACCTGGCGGGGAAGGGGCTCTGCGCCCGCGCGCTCTACGACTACCAGGCTGGTGAGACCCACCTTTCCCTCTGAACTGGGGAGCGGTCGCTGGGACCAGTCTGCACCCAGAGAGCGGGACTGGAGATGGCACCCATCACGTCGGGTGACCCCGCGGCAGGGTGCTCGATAGAGCGTCTTCCACCCAAACTGGAGCTGGAAAAGCAAGTGAAGGAAGCTGATGGCTTCTCTGCTTTCAAAGATGCTCAGAGCCCCGGGCAACCTCCCCTGGGATGGTGCCAGGGATGGGGCAGCCACCACCTCTCGGGGCAGCCTGGGCCAGGCTCTCCCCACCCTCAGTGCCAACAGTTTTGAGTTCCCGAGGTTCCCTCTGTCCAGCTCTCCAGTCTGTCCAGGTCTCGCTGGATGGCAGCGCAGCTCTGGTGTGTCAGCCACTCCTCCCGGTTTGGTATTAGCAGCAAACTGGCTGAGGGTCTACCCTGTCCCTTCATCCAGGGCATTGGTCATGTCAAACAGGACTGTTGAGGGGTTTGGGCTCCAGCAGCACCCAGCCCAGGGCAGGTGGCTGTGTCACCATCCCTGGCACAGCGTGTCCCAGCAGGAGGGGCATCCAGGCAGATGGAGAGGCTCCCAGTGCCCCAGCTGCAGTTCGGGCTGGTTTTAACCCCTTCCCTCACTCCATCTCCTCCCAGCTGACGACACCGAGATCTCCTTTGATCCAGAGAACATCATCACCAACATCGAGATGATCGACGAGGGCTGGTGGCGCGGCTACGGGCCCGACGGCCACTTCGGCATGTTCCCCGCCAACTACGTGGAACTGATTGGGGGGGGGGGCTGGGGGGGGGGCTGCGGGGTCCGGACTCCCCCCACGGCCCCGGG